>CM054120.1:3284537-3490439 GCA_028673005.1 Tanypteryx hageni
CCTCTCTTCTTCTCCTCTCCTCTCTTCTCCTCTCCTCTCCTCTCTTCTCTCCTCTCCTCTCTTCTTCTCCTCTCCTCTCTTCTTCTCCTCTCCTCACTTCAACTCTCCTCTCTTCTTCTCCTCTCCTTTATATTTCTCCTCTTCTCACTTCACCTCTCCTCTCTTCTTCTCCTCTCTCTCTTCTTCTCCTCTCCTCTCTTCTTCTCCTCTCCTCACTTCAACTCTCCTCTCTTCTTCTCCTCTCCTTTATATTTCTCCTCTTCTCACTTCACCTCTCCTCTCTTCTTCTCCTCTCCTCTCTTCTTCTCCTCTCCTCTCTTCTCCTGTCCTCTCTTCTTCTCCTCTCCTCTCTTCTTCTCCTCTCCTCTCTTCTTCTCCTCTCCTCTCTTCTTCTTCTCTCCTCTCTTCTTCTCCTCTCCTCTCTTCTTCTTCTCTCCTCTCTTCTTCTCCTCTCCTCTCTTCTCCTCTCTTCTTTTCTTCTCCTCTCCTCTCTTCTCCTCTCTTCTCTTCTTCTCCTCTCCTCTCTTCTTCTCCTCTCCTCTCTTCTCCTGTCCTCTCTTCTTCTCCTCTCCTCTCTTCTTCTCCTCTCCTCTCTTCTTCTTCTCTCCTCTCTTCTTCTCCTCTCCTCTCTTCTTCTTCTCTCCTCTCTTCTTCTCCTCTCCTCTCTTCTCCTCTCTTCTCTTCTTCTCCTCTCCTCTCTTCTCCTCTCTTCTCTTCTTCTCCTCTCCTCTCTTCTTCTCCTCTCCTCTCTTCTTCTCCTCTCCTCTCTTCTTCTCCTCTCCTCTCTTCTTCTCCTCTCCTCTCTTCTTCTTCTCTCCTCTCTTCTTCTCCTCTCCTCTCTTCTTCTCCTCTCCTCTCTTCTTCTCCTCTCCTCTCTTCTCCTCTCCTCTCTTCTTCTCCTCTCTTCTCCTCTCCTCTCCTCTCTTCTTCTCCTCTCCTCTCTTCTCCTCTCCTCTCTTCTCCTCTCCTCTCTTCTCCTCTCCTCTCTTCTTCTCTCCTCTCTTCTCCTCTCCTCTCTTCTCCTCTCCTCTCCTCTCTTCTTCTCCTCTCCTCTCTTCTCCTCTCCTATCTTCTCCTCTCCTCTCTTCTTCTCCTCTCCTCTCTTCTTCTCTCCTCTCTTCTCCTCACCTCTCTTCTCCTCTCCTCTCTTCTCCTCTCCTCTCTTCTCCTCACCTCTCTTCTTCTCTCCTCTCTTCTCCTCTCCTCTCTTCTTCTCTCCTCTCTTCTCTCCTCTCTTCTTCTTCTCTCCTCTCTTCTTCTCTTCTCTCCTCTTCTCCTCTCCTCTCTTCTTCTCTCCTCTCTTTTTCTCTCCTCTCTTCTTCTCTCCTCTCTTCTTCTCCTCTCCTCTCTTCTCTTCTCCTCTCTTCTTCTCCTCTCTTCTCCTCTCCTCTCTTCTCCTATCTTCTCCTCTCCTCTCTTCTCCTCTCCTCTCTTCTTCTCCTCTCCTCTCTTCTTCTCTCCTCTCTTCTCCTCACCTCTCTTCTCCTCTCCTCTCTTCTCCTCTCCTCTCCTCACCTCTCTTCTTCTCTCCTCTCTTCCATTCTCCTCTCTTTCCCCCTCTCCTCTCCTACCCTCTCCTCTCTTACCCTCTCCTCTCTTCCCCTCTCCTGTCTTCTCCTCTCCACTCTTCCTCTTCTCTTTTCCCCTCCCCTCTCTTCCTCTCCTCACCTCTCCTCTCCTCCCCTATCCTCTCTGCCCCTCTCATATCTTCCCCTCTCCTGTCTTTTCCTCTCCACTCTTCCCGTACCCTCTCTTCTCTTTTCCCCTCCCCTCTCTTCCCCTTCTCTTTTCCCCTACCCTCATTTCCCCTTCTCTTTTCCCCTCCCCTCTCTTCCTCTTCTCACCTCTCCTCTCCTCCCCTATCCTCTCTGCCCCTCTCATATCTTCCCCTCTCCTCTCCTCCCCTCTCCACTCTTCCCCTCTCCACTCTTCCCCACTCCTTTCTTCCCTTCTCTCCTTCAGATTCTCCTTCCCATTCTATTCCATCTGCATCCCACCCCCTTTGTCAGGCGTGGGCGTTCGCGTGGGAGTTTGGTTCAAGTGATTTCTAGGATGCCCGCCCCCAACACCAGATTCTTTCACGATCCTCGGGCAGGAGCATCTACCCGGGGGCCTTAACGTGGGCGTTCGAGGAGCAGGTGGGAGGTGGGCGAACCGGGCAGGCGTAAGATCGGTGGGCGTGGAGGGGAGGCTTCGGGAGCGAGGCAAGGATTGGCCCACCGAATATATGCCGGCCTGCTGCTCCGCCGATATTGATTGCTATGTGCCCACTCTAGCTGCAGAGACATCCGAGCATCCGAAGCAGAGAGCTCCATCCTCTCTCCTGCCTCTTAGATAAGTACTGACACGTTTTCTATCGTATTTTTATTTGTCGTATACTTCTTGCGTTTAACTTGTAAGCGTCAAATGCTTCGCGAGCGCGATGCCTCTATTACGCGTGACACCTACTTATTTGAATGCCGTTTTATTTGCGAGGTTGCATTTCATAAACTCAAGTTACGGAGAATTTGCGACAGACTCTACGCGTTAGAAATTAGTTGAATCCGCTAGTGACTCAAATTTTCGCATTTTCACGGGTCATGGTCGAAATTAATCTTTTATACGTGTGCTATGAGTGAATAAATATTGTGAATCCCTGAGATCCATCTGTTAGCGATTGTCTTTTAATTGGTGCCTCGACCTTTCAGAAACATTTTCATGCTGTTATCGCGACAGCGATACAATCTTATTAGTTTATCAATTTCCCTTGATTCAAGAAATTTAAAAGTGAAATGAATACGTAGAAATTTTCATCTTTTATCGATGAATAGGGTAATATTATCGTTATGTAGCATTTAAAAATATATATCAGAGTAAGTTATTATGATATTCCAAGAAAACTTACCACATTTTTACTGTCATTTCTATGAATGCCAATAAATAACTTGATCTCATTTTACTAGCTGTCAGATTGACAGCGATTTTCATCAGTTTCATTTAATTTTTAACGAATTTATTGCCTATCTCTAATATATGACTGCATCAACTTGATTGGCGCATGCTAACATATTACTCCGCCTTCCTTTGAAGGGAGTATAAGCCTTTTCTCAAAGAGTTATTCTCAATCGTTTTCCTTTCAAATTCTAAGCTTACTAAAATGATACCATCGTTATATTGGAAGGGCTCTGCAAATTCTGAGTTTAGGTGCATTTTTTTACTTTTCTCCCTCTTAGCAATGGTGTAATCACTTTTTTAGTCATCTTGACCAGGGTTCAATCAGTTGCACAGTATAGTTTAAATTTATAGGTTTATACATTAACCCTCTTTTAAGATGGCAATCCCATACTGATCACCTACGCCAAAAGCTCAGGTTTTACTATCTCAAACACTTAGCATCAAAATATTAAAATTTATGTACTATGCTCATTTTTATTCTTGAGTTGCTTATGGTATTGTCCTCTGGGGCTCCCTCCAAATAATCAGTGTTGAAGATACAAAAAAAAAGGTTTTTAGAGTAATGTCTAATGCACCATACAGAGCCCATGGTCAACCAATGTAAGATTTATAATTATATAATAGCTGCTACATTGTGACTTGAATTTATAGTGATATTTTTATAACTATAATTAAATACTATTCATGTTTTAAAAATTCAAATATGTTTATTTTTAAAATATCCCCGAAGTTTTCATTTTCCCTCCCAGTCAACAATGTTTGGATTCCACCCTGCTTTTATTAGTATGCAATTTATTCAAGCTACATCTCCATTCCAATTCATTTGAAAAATTTTCTGATTTTCGATGTATTTACTCCTTTCTCTTTTCCATTTCCTGGTACTATATTCTATTATCATAATTAACTTGCAGCATAAAGAAATGATTCCAATAGCCCTATCTATAAAAGGAAAACTAAATCATATGCTGGAAGTAGTCTAGGCGTTCTATCCCTTTGTGTTGTACACATTTTCTTAATTACTTATTGAAATTATATAAGTATTAAATTTTCATTAATACAATTGTTATTTTTCTACATTTCACATGTGACTTATTTTTTTATTCTGTTCATTACCATTAAAAATATAGATAAAAATCAACTCCATTAAATTTAAGTTTCTTATTTTTCATGATTATGCACCATAATGCTCTAAATTGAATAGTTTCTTTAAAAGAGTGCACAAAATACACCCATATGGCATTCCATCTGGCAGTTGTTTAAAGGTCATAATTCGCTTAAAATGCTGCCTAATGCTGATCAAACAACTGTAGCATATCTAATCTTACAATTTTAATATCAAGAAAGTATTTTGTCAGATAAATTTATGCATTTAAATATTTTATTTTTTAAATAATTTGAAGGTATAATGTTATTTTTACCACACTTACCTATTTCTTTTAATTTATTCTCTATGCTATTTTAATAGAACAGAACATCCTTTTCAAATAATAATTTTCAGATTGGTTTTAGTATACTGATATAGTAATTTTTCTCCAATTCTCCATGCCCCACACCATTGTATTTTTATTATGCAATTACTATACAAACGGTAGTAAGAGCAGTTTGGATTAGCTTCTCATTAAAATTATTTTAAGTGCAATTTAACAGTTGACAGACATTTTTAAGAAAGACCATATGGCAATAAAAAATTAACTTTAATAGGGAAATATTTAAGTACCATATTGGTCCAAGTATAACCCACACTTTTTTCTCAATTTTGTATTGTATAACACCTGAGTGCAGCCTATAATCACACGCTTAGTACCATCGGTAGAAATATATTTTTTCTTTCAAAGAAATCTCATATTCGGGGTGTGGCCTGTATTTAGGGGAGCCTATATTCAGGGTCGCCTATATTCGGTCCAATATGGTATATAGTTCTGGAAAACTTATGACTTAACTTCTCGACTATTATTTTGTTTCATATTCATTTAACCAAACATTAGAATTGTAGCACCCATGAAGCCAATCTGTAGATGGTGCAGAATGAGTAGTTAAATATTATTTGTAAAACGTATTTAAACCTGTTTTAGATAATTTTATATTGTTAATTTTACATGTATCAAGTGCTTTCAAACTGTTTTATCTAGAATGAGCACGATTTATGTCTACTGTGTAAGACTGTATGTTATGACTGCAAGACATTTCAAATAAAATTCATATTGATGTCATAAGAAGTGGTGCTCCATCTTTTTTAACAAAATTAATAGTTTTTTTGAAGGAAATTATTGAAATGACAAAATGCATCAGCTTGTTGATTTTGTTATATAAGATATAAAAATATTATTTATCTTTTGTGAAATTTATTCTCCAGCACACTTCACTATTATATCAAAGGAGGGAGTGGAGGGAGACAATATGACTTGATGCCAGAATCACTTTGGTCATTTTCAATTTATAAGTAGAGCTCTAGTGTTTTATCTAGTATTCTTATAGGTTTTTTTAAGTACTGAAAGAAAAAAATTAATTATTCAAAGTTTAGAGAGTTAAAAGATGCATTATTACTCAAATATCTGAGGTGTAACTTTGTATTTTATGCACATCTCAAGTCTGCCACATTAGCATTTAGGAAAAATATAATTTCAGATGATTCTCATGCATGTTCTTGCTGCAATGAATTTTATCTTAGTAAATGTAACTGAATACTTTAAGCCACTGCTCTGTTGAATTATTTCCAATTTAACCCAGTAATTTAAATCACATGGAATTTTAATGTTTCACAGTTTGAATTTATTTCATTAATTTCTCATAAACATTTGATAGAAAACTTTAGAATATTGTAAACTATTGGGTGATTGTATTTTCACTATTTTCTGAAACAACTTAGTAATTTTAAAAACTTTTGAGCATAAAACTTTACCTTGAATTTTTGGAAAATGACTGATAAATTTCAAAACATAGTGGGGCACAGAAAACAGGATAGCCCAAGCATTTTGTGGAGGAAAAGATCACCTAAGTTACTTCTTTGAGCAAATATTTTAATGAATTCCACAAGTCTTTTTGCTGAAGGACGTTTTCCTTTGGAAAGTGGCCTCCTGTAATTCACATTGCATCCATATCATAGATACAACTGCATAACCATAAATGCTGACAAAATCCAACAGAGTACTACTAATTAAAGCAAAAGATTGATCTTAATTTTACACTCATAGTCAAATGCAGAAGCCTCATGGATTCCCTGTTTATTGCTGCAAAACATAGACCATAAAATTCTGAACAAAACAAAAAAATTGAGCTTTCCAAGCCAAAAAAATTGATTTTTGGTGATTTTTTTTAAGTTTAAAAGGGAAATTATACCTTAAGTTGCCCATGTTATTTTTTCATAGCCACTTAAGGTATGATTTCATTGAAGGTAACTTGCTCACTTTTCCCCAATATTTTCCTATTTCCTGTTGAGGTAACAAAGATTTTCACAATTGTAACTTGTAGTTGAAGACTTCTACTAACAGGTGGCAGAAAAACCTCAAAAATGATATTTTTCACCCTCAAGCACTATTTTCGCTGTACTGAACAATTTAGTGAAGTGACTTAAGGTATGGTTTCCTAAGCAGCATCATGTGTGTGTGTGTGTGTGTGTGTGTGTATATATATATATATATATATATATATATATATATATATATATATATACATATATACAGTGATATGCTGAAGAAATCTTAACCCTTTAACTGCAGGTTAAATTTCCAGTCATTGGGAAGTTTTTTTTTTTAGAAAAATGAAATTTTTACAACTTTGCAAGAATTGAGAAAATGCAAAAGAAATTCAAAGAACATGTTTTTATTTTGCATTTATTTCACTTGAATGAACTAAATTACTCAAATTTACAATAATATTAATAATTTTTCTTTGTGTGATAAATTTCAAAGCAATCAACCACACAAAGTGGGACGTCGCATTGCTTGCCACAATAAATAGTCTTTTTTCGTATTTTTTTGCCAAGAACGCAATACACCATTTCCTGGGATGTGGTTGATTTTTGTACCAGGATTGGTACCAATAAAATGTCTTCCAGTAAGACATAGTGGTGTCTCTGCACATGGCCTTCCAGCCCTCTGCACTTGGGGTGTACTAGCAGCATACTTTTCTGTCCATGCGGCAGCAACACAGCCTAAAATTCAACTGACTCATTTTCCCCCACATTTTCCAAAAATAACAAATGCATTGAAAATAGTTATATCCAAGAGGTGATGAAACATTTTGATATAGTACTTTTTTAACCTTTATCTGGCAATGGAGTATGTAATTATGCACTGGTCAGCGAGATCCACTCCTCCCATCCCTTTACTATAACCCACGCTCACAACAGGCTTCATTTTTCCACCACCATCTTTTTCCTTTGCATAACACACCTCCTTATCGTGGATCGTAGATAGCATGCACACATATTTTTTGTTCATCCACTTCATTGCCATCACCTTTTTCCTGTACCAGGTAGAAAACTCACCTTTGCCAACTTCTTCATTTTCATTGCGGGTGGTAGCTCTCTACGATTTATGCAGACAGTTCCCACCACATCGGTTTTATGCTCCACCAAAAGATCAAATAGCTTAGGAGAAGAATAGTAACTGCCCATGAACAATGTATAGCCTTGATCAAGTAGACCATCCATTAGCATGAAAACGACTTGGGATGGTTTGTCTAGGTCTTTCATCGTGATGCCAGCGATGCTATCTGGTATGCACACCATTTTTCCGGTGTATACTAGCATGTTGTGAACATACCCAGAAGAGAATTCACAAATTTGGAATGATTCCATCCCAAATCGAACCCTCTTCTTTGGCATGTAAATCTTCCACCCAAGTCTACCTTTTCATAGAAGTAGACTCTCATAGATGCACACATTTTTTTCTGGCGTATAAGTCGATTGCCCCTTATGCACAAGGAATTCTAGAACAGGCATTATCTTATAAAGTCTAGGATTTGGTTCACTTCATGCATCATAGCCATCATTGTCATTGAAGTGTGAGAATTTCAGCACCAGGTGAAACATATGGTCCGTCATCAGTTGCCTAAAAAAAGGTGTATCCAGAGCCATCTCTAAGATCCACGGGGCCCCGGGCGAGAGGGTTACAAATCAAATTTCTCATTTAATTACAGAGCCATCTCTAAGACCCGCAGGGCCCTGGGCAACTGCCCACCCAGCCCCCCCTTTAGATGGCTCTGGGTGTATCAATCATTTTCTTTTTGAAAAGAACATGGAAGTTGTGGGCTTGTGAACTATACCCTGCAGAATGAGAAGCCTAATTATGAGTCTAATTTCATCAGGGTTAGTCTCAACCCACGCATGATCTCTACTTCTAGGTTTTAGAAGCCCTTTTAATGTTTTATCACAGATGCACTGTTGTGCATACCAATTAGTTTCACCTACAATAATCTCACAAAGTTCTTATGGAAAGAAGTGGTCCATCACACATTCCAATGTAGGATTATCTCCAAAATCAAGATGTAGTTCACCTCTAGCATCAGAAGGAAAAGAATTCTGACACATTCCAAAATTTACCCAATCAACTGGTAAATTTTCTGCTGAATCGACAATGATATTCCCATCATCGGAAATCTCTTCATCACTACTATCACTGAAATGATTAGAATCACTAGATCTTTCACTGGAACCTGCTAGGATTTGAGCGATCTCGGTAAATGCCAAACCTTTCCTCTTTTGAGGAATAGATTTATGACTCGTAGAAGCCATTTCAGAAACACTGCAGAATACACTGCAAGCAGCGAGGGACAGTGAACGACTAAAAACATTTTGGCGGGGAAAAAGAGAAAGTTTCCTGGCTCAAAAAGTGCAGTCAACATAGATGTGATTAACTATTAACGACATTAATGTAATGCAATGGAAATCAAGAGTGTGCATGGGTATAATTTTTTAAAATGCATGTCAACATACTACAGTGCCACCTGGTGGAAAACATTTAGACTATTTCTGACAGTCCCGCATTTTAAGTTATATCAGTTTGTTTGACTGCCAAGAGATGGCAGTATGATAAATTTACACGTCAATAGTATTTTCTATCAAAATCTTCTTTTCAAATTAGGTTTTCCAACAATTGTTTCTATTAGATACTCATAGTGTTTTAATTTTAATGTTTTAGGCGATATTAGCAACCAAATATGAAGTATAAATACTTTTAATGAAATTTCAATAAGGTAGTTAGGGGTCATCCTTAAATGATGTCACAGCATTTTTGGGATTTTTGACCCCCCCCTCCCCCCTCTGTCACAAAGTGTCACATACAGCTTCACCCCCCCCCCTCCCATGTCACAAAACCTTGTCCTTTTTAATTTAGTCATATTGGCTATATAAAATTAATGATATGTCCAGACATAATTTGTACAATGTTTCATCTGTTATTACATGAAAGAAATTCAATACATTCAAATAAAATTATTGCTTTTTATAAGTACATATTATAGATAATGAAATACTTAAATGCAGCAGATATTCCATTGTACGCAAATACAATACTAATTAATATAAAAATTACATGTATGTATTCTTTAAACAATGTCTGGCAACTCCAACAATGTACGAAGTTTATGCTTTTATAACTTCCAGATTAACCCATCTCTATTTTTGTAACTTCACTAACTATGGAATACATTCATTAAAAGCAATAACAATTAATATAAATTTTAAAAATGGATATAAACAAAATGAAAAATTTGAACAACTTAGAAATTAAAATTCTTTCCATGGTGTTCGGAAAATCTCATCCATACTATAAATATGCATATTATTTGAATCTCCATCATCTGTATTATATTTTATTTCATTCAAATCCAAATTTTCTTCATCAATCCATTCTGCATATTGAACATTTTCCTGGTTTGTTATAATAGCCATCATTTCACGCTGTCGTCTAGCAGCAATACGAATTTGCCTAACTCTTTCCTGAATTTGTGGCATGGTCTCTGTCTGCTTATGTATCTTATAGTGTTTCTGTAACATGACATTTGAAGCAAAATACAGATTGCAGGTATTGCATATTCGATTTCTTAATTCCTTTTGAATAGATGGGCAGTATAGATCATATGGCATAATTTTGAAACTTTCGGCAGATCTTGGTAATATTTCTTCCAAATCAATACTACCTGCAATGAAAACAGATGGATACTTCAAATTAAGACCTTGCTCATCTGTTGATAATGGAGCTTTTAAACCTTCATCTGTCTGTTTGATTGGAATCGTTGGAGGTAGGAATAGTTCCCTTAAAATACTGAAAATTGAGCTTCGAGGTGTTGAACAACAGTTTGTGTCTCTGCACTTCACAATCTATGTAAAATATTGGCTAGTCCTCAAATGCTTTGATGACCAAACAGCATCTGCTGTCAACAAATTTTCAGGATTAATCTCTGAATTTTCTGGACTTATATATTTGGCTACAGTTGGAAATCCATCAATTACCATTTGCCCCCATATTTCTGCCAATGTATTGCCACAATATTCAAAGTTTTCTTTTTCAAGGTCATCATTAATCATTTTGCCTTGTGAATCAAGATGGCTTCCGTAATGCTCATGAGGAAGAATAACTCCAGACAGTTCCTTACTTAAAGGTGCCATCCTTCTCTCAACACAATTGAAAGAACTCCTGCCAGGTGCATTGGTTGCAATAGAAAGGGCATCCAAATTATATTTTTAAAAGTGATTGATTCCAACATCAATTACCTTCTGGTATCGAGGATTCTCATCAGGGCCACCATCCACAGTAAAAATTACCACCGGTTTTACTTCGTTCTGAAACCTTGTGATACTTTCAAATTCGGGTAACTTCAAAAGTATTTCAAAGTCAAATGCATGTGAAAATGCTGTTGAAGAAGAGTGCTTACCGGATCTGATAGCTATAAAGGTTGGGCCTGAATATCCTACTGCAGTTGGATCACCATTTCCATTTTTTTAATTTCAATTCCAGCATAAACTGAAGGTATCAACTTATGTCTGGCAGCTACAACCCAATCATGATCAGGTAAACTTACTCGATACTCAACATGCATGACTAATGGAGATTGCTCCTTTGCTGCTGTTAAGCTAAGTGGCACTCGAGCCTTATCATCTTGGCTCAAGAAGCATACTTCATTTGGTCCAAGAATTGAAGCAATTTCTTCCAAATGATTAATAGTTACTCTGCAAAATTGCCCATCAATATGTTGGAAGTGTGCATCATTTTGAGCTTTCATGAGCTTGACTGGGACAGTGATAACATGCCGTTTCCCTTCTAAAGATGAACTGCATTTAGGAAGTAAGCGAACAAAAATGCCATTTCGACTTATATTAAAGCCGATCTTATTTAATTCTTCAGTAAGCTCATCCAAAGTTTTGATACCTCTCAAAGAATCTTCATTTCGTCGTTCATGTGATGCAGAACCATGGATAGCTATATTAATAATAGCTTTTAACAACAACGATTATATTTATAGTGAGTATAGTACATAGGACAAACAAGAAGGAAACTAATAACACGCTTTAAGGAACACATGGCTCACTATAAATATAATCGTTTTGAAAAATCAAGCGTTGCCAAACACATTTTTGAAACAGGTCATAGTATACACGTAAACGATTTAGCATTGATAACTTCAGCCCATAACTCACTAAACTCGTTAGAAAACCTTCACATTTACAAAAACCGCGATACACTTATGAACACGGACACAGATTTCAACAAGACCCTATACAAACTGACAGATTTAAACTACACACACGCCGAAAAATCTTTCCGTGCTTCACTTGTTTCTTGGTCGTCTTCTTAATACTTTCCGTTTCAAACCTTGCAGTTGGCTCCCAGTCACTGTTGAAACAGGTTTTACCCCTGACGATGCCCACCTTGTGGGCGAAATGCATTGGGTTTTGTAGCCCTCTAGTTGTTTTGGCTAAAGGAGTATTTCACCTTTGTTAGTCTTGGCCAAAGTTATTGAGCTACTATCAATTATATTCACCTTGTTTATAACATATTTGCCAACTCCGTTATACCAACAATAAAAATTAGCAAGTATAGTAACGTTCCGTACGTAGTACACATTCGTTTCATAGAAACTTGATCGAAAATCAGAGAACATATTAAAAATTCAAATATTTCCTTTTCTATCAAATAAATTAATCAAATTAAAAGCTCTAACTAATGCTGGTGTTTCTAAAACAAATCAGTGATCAGCCATATAAAGACATTTAAAAGAAATTCTACTTCGTTTATTAAAATTTAAAACACATTAATATAACCATGGCTGTGGATTAGGAGTGAAAAGTTAATAAATAAATAAATACATAGTTAATTAATATTTGCATTAAAATTAACCTTTATTGTATGTATTTCCAAACGTTTATTTGATTTTCTGAATAAGAGTTTACTTTACTATTTTGGCCATAATTATCTGCAGCTGAACAGTTCTTTAATAACCAGCTTCATAAAACTCTGCATTCCACTGATCTAAAGGTTTTCCCAAAAACTTAATTGCCATTAAATTTGATAAATGGGGAATTGTAAGTCGAGATCTTTCAGAAAATTAAAGCTCATAAAAAACTATTTACATTCATCTTTGTAATTGTAATGCAGTAATTTTTGTTTATTTGTTTCTTTTATTACAAAGACATTCTATAATTCACTCATCAGTTTCACAGCTAAATGATAAAATATTTGTGACACAGATCATTTGCTAGTATACATATGCATCCTATACGCCGATGCATCCTATATGTGGGTATTTAGAGTGTATCATTTAGTAAGATAAGTTACACTATTATCATTGGATGTCAGTGATTGGGAGAATAGCTTTTTCGATATGACGATTTCAATTCAACCAAGGGCATCATACTTAAATCTTTTGGCATTAATTGATTAATTCTTCCTCTATCTACATTCAAAATGAGAATCATCCTGTTTTATTTTTGTCTTTATTAAAGATAGTTTTTGAAAAAACTTTAATGATATAAGTTATTAGCATATTTTTTAATGTATAACATGGTGTCCCGACTTTTTGTCACAGGAAATTCATACCTGTGACTATTCGTCACTGACATATGGTCACACAAGACAAGTGGTACCTGCAACTTTTTGTCACACAAGAGAATTGGTACCTCCGACTTTTCGTCACAGATGAAAATTGATATCTGTGACTTTTCGTCACACCATGAAGTTGGAATCTGGATTTTTTGTCAATAAAAATTATTATAAAATCCAAATCATAAGTGCTGCACTCTTACCACTTGATAAGGTGACTGACTACAGCTAAACTAGAGATTATATAAAATCCTATTTGAAAAGATTGGAATTTGTTACACTGGTAGTTAATATTTTTAGTGTTAATACCCTGAAAATTTTAAATTTTCTGATTACAATCAAATATTTATGCTAATTTAAAGTTTTTCTTCAACAAAATAAATTTAATTCTTTCAGCTATGAAACTGCCCCAAGTTTATATCTCAAGGTTTAAAAATGCAATTTTATAAAAACTACCGTGATTTCCTTGCTTTTCTTATGAGGTAAAAGAACAAAATAATAGCTAATAATAGTTCTTCCTTTTCATGATAAACATAACCAAGTAGCAATGTATATTGTATGATGAAAAGCCATAGTACTTAATATTTTCCAGGATGAAAATTCACAGGTACAAATTAGTTTCTGTTAAAAAGTCACAGTTATTGATAGCTATTGTGTGACAAAAAGTTGCAGGTATGAATTTTCTGTCACAAAAAGTCGGCACACCATATAACATGCACTTTTTTGTTGAAAAAATGTCCTAAATTATCCTGTCTTATACAATAAAGGTTTAAATGCAGATAAGATACTACACTTAAAATTTAGAAATACACACTTCAAATTCTCGTTGTTTTTAGCATAAGGGGAGGTTTTCTATGCACTACATAAAACCTCAAACACGTTTCTTCTCTTGAATTCTTATAGTTATTGTTTATAATAATAAAGTTTCAGTGAATTATTTGTAACTGATCAGTGATTTCACGAGATGGAAAGGACAATATTATCAAAAATCTCAGAATGTGCTGCTTTTTACCCAAACATGCTGCATGTTGAAAGCAACAAAAAATCACAGCAACTATCAAATCAAAAGAAACCCTACCAAAATGTTTCTCACAATAGAATTTTTGAAATATGAGACAACTGTTAGGATTCCTTGATACCTGTCACATTACGGCTTAAATTAAAATTGAAATATGAACTTGAACTGTTCTACAGCTGAAAGAATGAAATTTATTTTTGTGACAAATTCATATTTGTGCCAAATTAGCATAAAAATGGGATTTTAATCAGAAAAGAGGGAGCTTTTCCAATGAGAAATATTAACTAACATGGTGATAAGTCTAATGTCTTAAAATGGGCATTAATGAACTATATTATTGTTTTTAATGGGAATTAATATACTATATTATTCAAGAGCGAGCACTTAAAAATACTTCTCTTAGGTATCTCTAATGCCCATAACAAGGTCCTAAAAACCAGATGTGCATTTCGGCTACAAAGCACTGAATTTTCACTGAAGATGGTAGCTTTGCGGCTGAAATGCACATCTGATTTTTTATGGGCATTAGCAATACCTAAGACAAGTATTTTTAAGGGCTTGTCATTGATTTTTTTTCAGCCATGCAACAAACTCGATAATTTCCTGTTGAACACTATATTATAATACCATTGGCTTCAACCAACAATGTAAACATGATGAGTCATAATCCTAACATGCAAAATATCTAATTTTTTCAAGCTACACATAACTCCTTTTATTTATTGGTATAAATCAGGTATTGAAAATGTTTTATATTCCAAATATTTATAAAATTCATTTTCAATTAGTCTGAAAATAATAGCTGAGCAAAGCAAGCCATCAGATTGGGTTGGGCCCTGCAAGGAGCCAGGGGCTCAGCACCTAGTGTACTTAAGAATGAAATCACCTTTGCATTACAAATATATTGTGTATATTTTTTCGCTGTTTCTATACTCATTAATATTTGATAACATGTGTATACATTTCTTTTGAACCAAAATATAATAAGTTCCATTTAAAAAATCATCCCACGCCCTTCTTTACAGCTGAATAAATAGCATGAAATGTATTTAACTATAAATAAAAAATAACTATGCACTCTCTTGAATTTTATTTTCTAGATTTAATTATTCCATTAAGAATAAGTAACCACTATATAATGCATTAAAACTGTCAATTAAAGTGATTATCTAACCATAATTTACTTTTGCTAGCAGGGGCAACAAGGTGGTGAATTGTTGATGACTTTCCAGTAGATGATGTTATTATCAGAGTGGGTCTACCCTAACTCCAGCTTCAGCAGCACTTTTGGAAGGGCTGTTTAGCAGAGTGTCTTGTTGATGTATAGATTAGTGATCAGTTGCCATAATAATGAAAGGGTATTTGTTTCTGTTGACAAAAATGAATGGGTGAATATGTAAGAAATTTAATCACCCAGGTCTCCACTGAGATGAGACATAATCTAGAGATCACTAATTCATTATAATTATAATTTGCAAACCATCTTATTCAGTGGTTTTCAACCTGTAGTTCATAGACAGTTGTTGTTCCTTGGACTTGATGTAGGAAGTCTACAATAGGGGTTAAAAAATGGAAATAAAAAGCTGGAAGTGAATGTAATGAAGGTGACTGTTTCTACAGTCCAAAAATGTTAGAAACTAATAATAAACTTCAGCAACAGAAATGCAGTTGATAATTGTCCATGATTGCACTCTTTACTGGTGAGTAGTCTATAGTTCTGTTCTGATCCAGTTGGTGGTCAATGAGTGCAAAATTTTGGAAACCCATGATCTAATTGAATCATTCACAAAAAGTTGTGTGTTATAATCCTAAAAGCATTATTTAGGTTGTTAAAATAATAATTAGTTATGTTAATGGTAAGATAATTCTAGAAAACCTCACTTTTGTTATAAGAAATATTATATTGCTCAGTCATCTACAAGCTATCCATTCAAAAATTCTCACAGGATTTTTCGATTACCTTCTAGTCATGCTCACATAGTGTGTCTGTATGTTTTTATGCATGTATATATATGCATACATGAACATGATTGTATTTACATGTGTACAGATGTATATGCATATTGAGGCAAAATTTTATACAATTTTATGCAGTAAGTGTTGACAGTAGATCCATCAGGTATTGAAATTTATCATGTTTAGATGATGAAATGTTCCACCCTTACAACTTTTACGTGTATTTTGTAATAGAAACCAGCAAAATGATATGTATTGTTTTAAGAGTAAATAGTATGTTGGTATATAAAGTCAGCTGTTTACAACTTTTATGGAAAGGTGATAGTCTTAAATCTTAAAAATATTCCATAATTTTTTATCTGGATCCATTAACCATTGCGAGGCAGTTAGTCATTAACATATATTAGAATTAATCATAAGGAAGCGATTTCACAACTGTGTGTGTATGTACATGTGTATGGGTGTGTATACGTGTACATGTATGCTTGAATGCATGTATGGGTATGTGCATGTGTGGTTGTGTGTGCGTGTGGTTGTGTGAGCGTGTGGTTGTGTGTGTGTGTGTGGTTGTGTGCATGATTGTGTGTGTGATGTGTAGAAATATATATAGTTTTATGTTTGCTATTAATAATATTTTTTTATGGCTCAGTGATATTAAGTGCTTTGTACTACGGTAATCAATCCAAATACCATTAAATATTTGGTGGTTATTCTATCATAATTTTCATTGTTTCAATAACAATTTATGTCTAAAAAATAATTTAGATTAAGAGGTTATATTAAAAAGTTGAAGGATATACTAAAACTGAAAAATGTGCCATGACATATAATTGTTTTTTCCTACTAACACTGAAATAAATTTTGTATAGATCGTTATATTAATTTACAAATTCTTGAAAAACCATTTATTCAAAAATTGCTACCTTAAATATCTCATCTTTCTTCCAATATTTTTGTTGAATTATTTGGAAAAAATTCTTTAAAAAATTTATTCCACAAATTTCAGAAAAATATATTGATTATTCAGAGTAAATAGGTATATCATAATTTTGAAGTGTTCTTAACATATCTTACAGGAGACGTTATTTGCTGACAGAAATTTAAACCAAGACTGCAATTTATGTGATGCAAATGCGTGAAAAAGATTGCTGAGAAGAAAACCAGGAAATGCCACAGGGTTAAATTTTTGGAACAGGTATGCATGACCATAAAGAAGAGCTATATTTATATGAGCAGGTAAGATCATTTTATGGTATTTGCAGTTATCATCTAAGCCCATTTTCATACAGATTTTTGTTATTATCATTACCAGAAGTGAGGAAGAACTCTTAAGTGTTATAGAAACAAAATTATAGATCCATTTGTAAGAAATTAAGGGCAATATGATAAGTATTGAGTATGACTGATTTCTGTATTAGGTATTAAAGTCCTTTCTTAACTCTGATAATTTGCAGGTTTTCTTGTATACTTTTGTGACAGTCCTGTGCTTGAAAATATGATTGGATAGATGTAAACGTTCTCTTGCTTCCATTGTTTTTTCTTATTTGATAAGCAAGATCCGAGTATTTTTGGATCTCACTGTAAATCTTTTGTATGGTTCTTGTAAGTGGGATTGCAATGTCTATGAGCAATTTCGTTTTCATTTTTTTATTTATAAAGTTACATCTAGTCTACTGTGTTCTATTGTCTTGCTGGTGAGGATTGTTCTGTCAAAATAGAGTTTAACTTCCTCATTTTACATTACTGGTTCTGGTACATATTTAGAATGTGGAGTTTTTTCTTGCATAATATTGAAATTCTTTGCTATTTCCTGATGAATTATTGATTGTGACATTCAAGGCAGTCACTGCGTATGAGTACAGTGCATTCAGAAGTGATGTGCTTGATATTTCCTGTGTAACTATTGCATCTTCTGCACTCTGTTTTGATTGAGGAGTTCTTCTTTATATATTTCCTATAGTTTCTGGTAGGAACAAACTCATCTTATATGGCCACCACAAACCATTTGGTCTCTCCATGTTCCTCCCCATTGGTCAGCCATTTGCTTGAATTCAACATCGACATGCTAATTATGTATGAAATAATGTCTGCCGTTTTTTTCTGCCAAGAACATTATTAAATAGTAGGGTTGCCAGACGTCCTTTATATAAAGGATTGTTCTTTATTTGACTGTTTTTTTCCATCCTCTAAAGGTTACATTAGGATGCATAATTGGCCTTTATTTGAAAAGCTTAGTGCACAAACATTAGAATTAACAAATTATAACAAATTATCAGTTACTTTCTACAACATTGTAGTAGAAGACGATATCTGGAAATATAAGGTTTTGGTTCTTATGTATTCTGTACGAGGTGAAGAAATCATTCGCGTCCAGATCTGTCACAGTGACACTTGATGGGTTTATATACAGTGTTGCCATTTGTAGGGTAATTACCCTACATGTAGGGTTTTTGCTATATTTATAGAGTTTATAGTTTCTGGCATTCACTGTTGCTGTGATGTATACTGTCAGTGTCGCACCACTGTGGCGTGTGTTGCTCTTAATAGTTTTTGTTATTATTTGTTATATTGATTCTCCCTTAAAACAGAATCATGCCAAAACACAGTTGTACTTCCAACGAAGATTACTCAAAACAATGGGAATTTATCAAAAAGGGGAAAATGGACAATGAGGCTAAACGAAAACTATGCAATATTACATTTAGCATTGCAAATGGTGGAAAGTCAAATATTTTGCAGCATATTGGTAGCCGTAATAAAAAATTAAGTGTATCTTCTGTAAGGTGTTCTAACCCTGTTACCAGTTATTTTGTGAAAGAGTATTCAGACGAACAAACAAAAGTGATTGCTGCCAAAGTTACTATGGCTTTTCATGCAATTAAGCATCATCACTCTTTCAACTCTACTAGTTGTGTTAGCAAACTCTGCTCGATTGTGTTTTCTGGCTCTGGCTACCAAGTTTTCTTATGCATGAACTAAGTCAACTGTAATTATAAAAAATGTGTTAGCACCGCAGACCGTTAAGCAGGTTATCAAAGACTTAAGCAACTCACAGTATTATGGAATATCCACTGATGCAAGCAACCACATTGCTGAAAAAATTTTCCCATTAACAATTCAGTACTTTGACTGTGAAAAGGGACTACAAATCAAATTATTGCGAGTAAGTTGATTGCCTAACGAATCTTCAGAAACAATTGCAGAATTTTGTAAGGACACTTTGCAAGAGTTAGGTATTAATATTTAAAAATGTGTAGCTTATTGTGGAGAAAATGCGAACACAAATTTTGATGGATGTCTTCGCCATTGTACGATCAATGTGTTTACAAAACTTAAAACTATGTAGTATAATTGAAAACATGGAGGGAATAGGATGCCCAGCACATGTGCTGAATAACACAATGCAGAATGATTGTGATGTATTCTCTATTGATATTGAAGTAATTGTTGTCAAAGTCTTTTCCTATTTCAGCACATACACAGTTCAAACAGAACGTCTTAAGGAATTTTGCAACAAGCAATCCTTTCACACTCAAAGACATGGTGGCTTTCCTTGCCAAATGCAGTGGAAAGAATCCTCAAGCTATACGAACCTCTCAAGTCACATTTTCATAGTGAAGAAAAAGTATCTAAAATTCTAGAGATGTTTTTTATGAATCCATTGAGCGAAGCTTACCTGCTCTTGGTCCACAGCCTGCAAAGCAACTTCAACAAAAATGTCTTAAAAATTGAAGGGAAGGAGAAAAG
This sequence comes from Tanypteryx hageni, assembly GCA_028673005.1. Taxonomy (NCBI): domain Eukaryota; kingdom Metazoa; phylum Arthropoda; class Insecta; order Odonata; family Petaluridae; genus Tanypteryx; species Tanypteryx hageni. Next base: position 3,304,233 of record CM054120.1, read on the forward strand.
CATTATTGAAGAGTTGCTTATTTTAAAGGATACTTCTGAATGTGAAAAAGAAAGATCGGAACAAAAATATTTGCCAATAAGTGTGAAATCCATTATTAACAGGGATACTGTTATGGCAAAGAAGTTTCAGTTAGAAGTACAAGACTTCTATAGTACTTGCTATAATTATAATTATTAGATAATTATCTAATTAGTTGGATAACCCCTCTACCACAATTTGAGAAATTTACATGGATGTTGCTTGACAAAGTTCCAATTTGGGAGCAGCTTGAGGCAACTTATATATATATGAAGGAGAAAAGAATAGAATTAAATGATAATATCTTGTTCAGTCAGTGGTCTATCCTAAAGAAAATTGTAGAACAAGAGCTTCAGTCTAATTTAGAAAATTGGAATGATAAACTTTGTCACGAAAAATGGTCATATATCCTACAGAAAATTGAATTCATGGAACAATACTCTGAATTATTAATTATCTGCCAGTTTTTATTTAGTATTCCTGCAAATGAATTGACATGCAGAAGGCTATGGTGATCCATATGAGACCAATTGATGATGCCAATTCCATACATGTAGTACATAGGAATAGCATATGAATTGATGGCCTTCATCATATTTCTTCCATTCAGACTGAATTTGAAAATATTATGCAGTCTGCTCATGAATTCCCACAGTAATTTCATCTTTATATATCCGGTATCAATATGTTTGGATTGCATAACACCTAAGTATGTATTATATATGCCATTCTCAGACATACTTTCAATATTTAATATTTTGTCTTTGTCCTTCCTGATTTCTCCTTAGGTGATGTAGATCACTCTGTGTTTATCCAGGCCAAATTCTATTCAGATGTTTCCAGAAATATCAGGCACAATATCCATTAGTGGTTTTTGGTGTTCAGTCATAGAGGCATAAAGCGTTAGATCATCCATATACAACATATGGTTGATTGTGCATTACACTACTTTTTGGTTTTTTATTCTGAAGCCATATGTTTTCCAAAGTGTTACTCAGTGGATTCTTTTTTAACAGATACTGGGCTAAGACAATCACCTTGATATATTCCTTTCCTTATCTCCAGATCATCAGTTTCCAATATGCCTTATAGCACTCAATTTTGCCATGGTATTTTTAAAAACAATAATAATAATTTATTATTTAATAAGTGCAGTAAAAGCCCATTCTAGAGGCACCCAGTCTACTGGCAAACTTGGTCGCCATAGTATTGATTAACATTGCATATAGTTAAACTTGTAAACGCGAGGGGAAACGCATGTTTCAATCACCTACCGCCGCGTAATTTTTCTGATGAGTTTCAGACAATTTCAATTAAATGCAACATTAGTCATAAATTCTCTTAAAATTGTGAACACCCTAATTAAAAAGAATTGAATGAAAAGTAGATAAAATGTATGCAAAGGACTGCTTTCTCATTCCGCAAAATTCTAACAGCTGCCATTTGATCATTGTGTATAAAGAGCGGCAAAGAACAAGATCTTAAAAATTAATTTATTTTCTTTTAAACATTTAAAAGACTCATCTAATATCCTTTTCGAGTTTTATGTACCTATAATTTTATGTTATTTTTGTCCATAATGCTATGATTATTATCATTTACCGCACAGTCATTTCTCAATTTAAGTGCATTTCTTTTATGCGTTTTCAGCTTAATGCTGCCGAACAATATACAGTAATACCTCGCATTGCGCGACCCCATTTTAAGCAGATTCATTATAGTGTGAAGCAGGTTCGCGCCTACCAGATTTAAAAAAAAATAAACAAAAGCAATTGAGGTGGCCTAACTATAAATGTATTAGAAATTCCATTTCCTACTTGCTTGTAGATTTTAGTATAATCGTCTTTGGACCCCCATTCAGGGCCAAGATGTGGCACACCCACACCATAAAAGAAACCATCAGAACGGCACACTATTTCCATTGCTTCATCGTTGCTTATTTTGGCATTATTATTTCTAAACAAAGGTGACTTACCAAATAAAACTTACCTCTCTGATTTGTTAGGATTTCATTTATACAAGAAGTATTTACATTGTTGCCTGAATATAATTACGTTTTTAGTTTTCTATAGTATTTGAAAATTATTGAATCAATTATTGAAAAAATATAAAAATTTGCATTTGGCAGTAATGGATAAAACCTACAAAAAGCTGTTTTTTGAGCTAACAGCATATTTTTAATAATATTACACTTCAGTTTTTGCATCCATGGAACCTATCCTCATTGACATAATGACCCCATTTTGCACGAATTTCGTTTAGCGCAAAATGGTCGGGAACTTATCTCTCGTGTAATGTGAGGTATGGCTGTATACCACTTCTCAATTTAGGACTCTTTAGCTCTTACTTTGGGGGTGTCAGTGGTGTAGTGGTAAGGGTGTTGACCTGCTACGCTAAGCGGCACCAGGCACGAATCCTGCAAATGTGGGATTTTTCTGAGGTCGCCCATCCCCCTACTTGTGCGGTTTGAGGAGACCATGCAAAAGTCAACGCTCGGTCCTTCAGAAAGGACATTAAACAGTTGGCCCCCTTGGTGCTCTTCGCAAAGAGTAGAGAAATGCCGGCACCAGGTTTCCCTCCTCCCTTCTGTGTGTGTGTCCGGTGCGGAAGGCAACAGGAAACCACCACACCATATATGTATATTTCCTAGTCAAAACCAATCAATGAATTTGAAGGACCTGTTGTAAGACAGAACACTAGAATGAATGAATTAAGCTCTTACTTTAATGCTATTAGCAACAAAGCACATGGAAGGCGACCGGTAAACATAGATGAGCACGCAGCATAGAGGTAGGCATACACCTAGTCGAATCGAACCGAAGCGCGGCAACCAAAGATTTTTATATTTGGTCTAAAATGTCCCAACTGCAACCATCCTGCGACCATCCCTCCAGTGTGAACCAGCCTTTAAAGACCTCCAGACAGGCATTAACTCAGATTAGGAGTTTGAACCTTGAGGTCCAAACTCAAAACCATATCTTCGCAGCAGGAGGTTACTAGCCGACCATGTCATTTGCAATAAAATTTAAACTATTTTATGTTGTTAACTTAGCAAGGAAGTAATTTGAGCATCGAATCCGAGTAATTTTGCTGATTAAGAGCTTCATTTAAACATAATTCTACGATAAACAGATAGTTACGCTCACATTTAATCACATCCATGCGTAGCGAATGTTTATGTTTAGATCTTGAAGAATGTGGATGGTTATTATTTATTCCAGACAAACCATCGCCACTTGCCTCCACCATTCATGGCTGCCAACACACAGCAGTTCTGTTAAAAATAATTTGTGATACTAGTTGACACGTTTTACATAAATAAACGTCTATAATTTTCTATAAGTTGGTAGTTCAACCCTGTGCATTGGCTTATTTAGTTAAAATATCATTATTTCATAGCTCCTTGTGGAGGAGAGAGATGCAGCTGACCTGTGGCCCGTATAATTATTAAAAACTGCATAACAAAAGTTAACCCATTATGTGATTTAAAATAGCATATTATGGAATGATACATACAATAATTTACATCTATTAGCCTATAGTATGAAACCTAAGGCATGCAGTACTTCCTGCAAAATATAGTAATATTTAGATGAAGGGTTTTAAAAGAAAAGAAATAATGGTTTCTCACAGCAGCAAGACCTTTTTATAAAAGACATTGTTGCCATTATTTCACCATTTGCCAAGAATTTTGGTAGTATAGAAAGGGAGAGTAAATAAAAAAGACATCAAACCAACCTAATGTATGTTTACGTGGTTAGCACTCATTATTTATTATAATTGTTTCCATTTCAATAAAAAATTTATATGTTGAGCCATATGCACATTTAATTTACCAGTATGAGTTTGGTCTCATGGGTGCGGTTAGAACGGGCTTTTGCTGCATATTGTTCCTAAATTACTCAATGAATTGCCTTTGGACTTCCATGATATAAAGACTAGCAAAGTTAATCAATAAATTGAAAAAGTGGGTGTTGCCAAAGCAATCTTTGCAATTATACTGATGTTTTTTCTTCTTTTTTACACAATCATGTAACTGAGCAACAAGTATGATAATAAATTTCCTGTGTTACATATGTATACCTTAATATGTACGTAAAGATATATTTCTCTGCATGATATATGTGAATTTTGGTAAGTCTGTATGAAGCTGAGTGAGGTTTCAATAGTAACACCCTTTTCATAATTGTATAATGACACCTACAAATGAAGAAGGGACATACATACATAAGTCTTTGTACATGATAAGTAATATACAACACCATATGCAATAATCTCTAGCATCTGCAGGTCAGGCAATAAGGCTTTTCGGGACCATAATGGACAATATGTGATACTTTTTTTAATGTACTGTATTATCTTATATTTGAATTTATTCATTTTGTTATATATTGTTTCCTTTGATCTGATATTAGGTCTCATTTTATTCATCATAATAACTTATTTCACTGACTTCTCTGCATTTCTCAGATAAATAAAATATTATTATTTAAAAATATATTATCATTACTATATTAGTAAAAATAAAATTAAAAATAATAAATCAATTCCATGCTCTAGTTTTGATTGCAAAATGAGATTGAGAAATAAAAACTTTTGGACATGAACTACAACTGTAATATTAAAAATGCATTAATCCTTTCCAATCCTTTATTTTAGGGGAAATTATTCTTGTCTACTCTTAATTATTTCCAGTAAAAAATCCTCGCTGCTTAGTTTTACAGAGGTTAATTATGCACATTAAAAACATAATTTACAGTATCCTAAGAAGAATGTGTTGTATGATAATCCATTATCTGTGATATGACATTATACTGGTTACATTAAATTAGAGCTGAGCAGGAATAATTGCCTATTTAAACATATAATTGGAATGGGTTAAGGCAGGGTAAAGTAAGGTATTCCTGTGATGGAAATTTACGAAAGAAACTTATACATGCATATAAATTCTCCATCTCTAACAATTAAGCATAGATAATACAAAGTTTTAAAAAAATAGTCAAATAATTATTGAGCATTCCTTCATTCATCCTTGTAAATACTATAATAATTTAGATGGATCAGGAAACATAAAAACCTATGTATTGATGTTTAGGCTAAATCGCAGAGTATTTAGTCATTTTTTTTATTAAATCTGAATTTTTATTACTGTCTAGGCCCAAGTTGTGCAATTGCAGAATAATCAACCGAAAAACTTTCCATTCACCCCTTATTGAAGACTGGACTGGCATGCAATTTGTGTGCAGTGCATAGCTGTGGCTGTTGTGATATTGGTAAGCATATATATATTTTTTTTTTCAAGTCCTTATATTAATAGCCATTTCAACACCTTACACTTTTAATTATATTTATGACTTAGAATTCTACAATAAAACAATATTCTTATACATAAAAATCATAAAAACAAAGCCTTTATAGACCAATACTCAAAGCAGTTTCATACTCAATATTAATATATTAAAGATTATAACCAGAGGCGGCTAGGAAAATCATGTGACCCGGTTCAAAGTGGGTGCATGGGGCCCCTATTGCGTCAAAAATATTTAATAGTAAATTCAAATGAATAAAGTGACCTCTCCCTATGACAATGTTTGATATTTTTTCCAGTATTTTTAAATATATCTACTTTAAAAGCACAACATATATTTTTAGTGTAAGCTCGAGACCCACTGCAGTTTCACATAAAATACTACTTGCATTATTTTTTAATATTTTATAATGTAGTATCTGCCGCATTTACCCGTATATAAGTCACACCTCATGTTTTTACTAGGCGATCTCTAAAGTAATCTAGTGGATACAAATAAAAGAAGAAATACCGCGGTTTGGCCTAAAAATCCTGGAAAATTAGCAATAAGATATAAATACCACTGATTGTACATAAATGATATTATATTTATAATAATAAAGATTTTGATAAATTACCTGGAACCAATTAGCAAAATAATCATATCATGAGATATAAAGTACAATACAGTCGAGAGAAACCGGCATGCGAAAATCGCGGTATGTGAGGCATTTACCCAAACACGCCGCATGTGGAAAATGCGAGAGATGCGGCTGGAGGATCAATCTAGGACTTCATCGTATAAAACAATATTAATATCTTTACTTTACAACATTACGTGTACCATGCCGACAACAGTGCCGGTACACACAATTTGGATGCGCCGGCCAACTTCACTTCCACCACACATTCTTTTAAATAGAGAAACTAAGTAAAGAATAGAAATTAAAACGACTTCCAATCCTCGAGAAAAACCACCAAAATGTCTTCCTCGAGAGAAATATCGGAATGTGAGAGCAAACTGTGATGATGCCTTGATATCCAACAGACTACGGCATCTTTCTCACGAGCCCCTAGCTATTCCCAAAGCAGTCTCAGACAACTCAAATGTTTATAACTCCATCATCAATAATTATAATATTTATTTTCCTTTTCATTTGTTGCAATTATGCAATGTTTCACATGCCACGTACTGCATACTGAATCACGAGAGCCATTTATCAGTGTCCTAATGAAATTCACCGATTACGCCACATTTTAGAATTTTCCAATTTACTTTCCTCACATATAAGCTGCATCCACATTTTGTAAATGTAAAATTATGGGAAAAATGTGGTTTATATGTAAGTATGGTATTTACGACACAAACTTCTTTTCTAAGTTCATATAATGTTGTGATAATTCATCATTGTTAAAGCCACCTCACCTCTGTATGTAGAAGAGCCAATTTTTTCACACAAAACTGCAAAAAGTCAAGAAACCAGAACAGAACATTTAATTTTATTGACAATTTTAACCAATTTTGTCAAAACACCATTTAGAACGGAACCCATTCTTTTTTAAGTCAGCATTTCTCTATGAATAAAACAATGACTTGTTTGCAAATCTTCTCCTGCCACTTTCTTTATCTATGTCACAAGTCCTGAGCAATGCCTTGACATGGCAGCGGCTTCATCTGTACATATACCGATACAGTTTTTCCACAACAAATCATTTTTCAAAACTCTCTGAAAAATATTTTACTTTTGTTGTAATTATGTTTATAAAATAGTTATTAGTAATTATTATTATTAATTAGTAATTAACCTTTCAACATTACATGGCATTGCTTCAATTCTTGTAAAAACAGTATTATTAGATATGGGAAATGAAGTACCGTAAATACCCACGCATAATGCGCACTTTTTTTTTCGAAATACTTGAGTTAAAAATTAGGATGCGTGTTATACGAGGGTACATAATCTTCCTATTTTCATTTGACCCCATATTTCCACAATTTCGGTATCCTCGTATTTTTATTGGTGATTTTTACGAAAAGTAAGATAGATAATAGTAAAAATGTATTAACTAATTCTAAAAACATACATTAATTAGATATGAAAAGAATGAATTCAGTGTTTATTCATTTTAAAAGCCAAGAAATTCTTCTTCACTGAATCATTCTTCTTCGATGTTGTTATCGGAATCATCGTCTTACGCATGACATCACCCTACACCTGTGCCCAACCTGGTGGTGAGATACTGGTACTACTTACAATTAGAAACAATGGCAGCTGACGCCTTTGAGTATGCTGGGAGTTGATGCTTCTTGTAGAACTAAATAAAGTTATCGTTCCCTACCTTTCTCTCAGCATTTATACGCGATTCATTCTTGATTCTTAGAGTCTGTAGTTAATTATGTTTATTTGCTATCATGTTTACGTGCTCCAGAGTGTTCTAATAAAGGTAAACCTGAAGGTTGGGCGAACCCGTCCACCTCAGGCGTGACTAAAACCTATGTAAAAAACTTTGACATAGGATTATCGTCATTCCTTCAATTTATTAGCTCAAACAATGTCATATGCTATACTATAAAATTAATATAATTCAATTTATTGTGTAAATCCTAATACCACCTTGTAAGTAAACATAGAGTATCTAACGACTGAGTTAGCTGACGTTCTTTTGTAATGTTATTCGAAAATTTCATTTAGCACTTTCATTATGTTACCAATACATAATACCAATAATTCGATCATTGCCTTAGAACACGTTATACCATCTACTTTATTCTGGAACGGTAATGCTAAAAAAAATCTGTGCGCACTATACGCGGGTATATAGAAAAATCATAGATTACGAGACTGAAAACCCCCCTGCGCGTTATACGAGGGTGTGCATTATACGCGGGTATTTACGGTAATTATCTTGGAAGTTTTGTTCCCCAGACCTTATCGACTAGCATCAATAATATGTACTTGGCATGATCAAATTTTCTCTGATTATTAATGATTTTCATACTTTTGCTATTCTTAGTGATATTAAAAATGATGTCTTCAATGCAGCTGTGTTTTGGCTAGAAAATGAACTAAAGATCTTTTTTCGAGCTTTGAGTTCTTCTTCTACTGCTTGTATACATATAATTCACTTGGTCATTAAGTGCCACCAATGCTATTCGTTGATGTGTGGCAAAGGTTAATAAAGAGTAACACAATATAGACCAACCAAAAATACATAAAGGAAATATGAAACAACTCCATATGATTAACATACATGATAACTCCAAATGGCACAAGCATTTTACTCTCAGCTTACGAGGTACTGAGATCCGCAAGTATAGGTTGATGGCAGAGTGGTGAAATGGGGAGATATAAAGGAAAGGGAAATGGATTAAGAAAACAATGCCATTAAGGACAGTATTCAATAACTGCATTTGCTAGTGTAAGTCCCACATATTTTTCTGAAATTTTCCATAGAAATATGAGGTGTGGTCGAAATAAAACTACACCTTTCATAAAACTCTGTGGACAACCCAGAAAATGTTCCTGGGCCATAGGTTGGGAAACCCTCTTATATCATTACAAAAAAGACTTTTTTCAATCTCTATATTATTCTGCAATGATAGTTGTTTTCATTGATGCTTATGCTGCACAAATTAAATTTGCTGTCCATCGTCTTGAACAATATGTGTAAAACTTATTTTTCATTTACAGGCAGTGTCTGCTTAATGCACAGATTATGTTCTCAGAAACACAAGTTAAGCGGACGGCAATTTACCATATAAATACATGTTAGAGATATAGATGCGTTTCTGTAAAAGTCTATGATATTTTCACCCAAAATTTAGTTGGAATATTTACCACTGCATTTATAAAGTAACCAAAATTCAATTAAAGCATCTAAACAATAAAATAAACCATATAAACATCATAAATATGAATAAATACTGGCTTAAAAAATAATTTTTCGTATGAAATCATATTTTCCATTTGCTAGCTATAGTTGATGAGTTGTTATAGGGGTAAAGAAAAATTATTGCCAGAAGGAAAGGGGGCCATTATCAGATGATTTGAAAGAGATATAGGTAGCTGGAGATTCAGAAGGAGACTTTGGGGTTGATTTTGGTGCTAATTTGGTAAGGAGTTACCTTTTTTTATTAAAGATATATGCTAACTATATAATAAATGCAGCTAATAATTTAAGCTGCTTAAAACCACTCTTCAACAGGGATTATTGCATATGTGATTAAATATATGAGATTTCACTTATATCAAACAGAAAAATAACAAAAGTTTGTTGCCATTGTTTTGGGCCAACAAATCCATGTGCATTGATTGTATACATGCTCATTTCCTAAATATCTACACAGAAATACAGGTTTTGATTAATATTTTACCTTCTGTAAAGAGTGCTTTCATAGGTAGTTAAGTCAACCTCAAAGTTTCACTTTAGACCACAGGAACTCAACTTTTATTTTATTAAAACAAATTTAAATCACAACTACCATTGCAAATGCATGCATTTATTAAATGCCTGAATATAAAAACTATTATTGCAGTGCTTAGTAAAAATTAACATTTTGTCTAAAACAATGAACTACTATTTTTAAATCAATTCATTAAATACAGAATGGCCTTTATTCTTCATAGGAAAACTCATTTTATATTATACTGCAGCTTCCTAGTCAATCTATAAAGAAGAAAACAAACAGGAAATAAAAATTTAAAAAAACTGACCAAATACTCTTCAGTATCAATGGTATCAAAATATTATAAATCTTCTGTGCTTCCAAAACTAAAAGTATTTCTAATTGCTCCTCAAAATAAGTTGATTTAACTTTAAAAAATTAGCATTGTTAGCATATTCATTAGCTTTGGTATGCATATTCATAAAATATGACATGGGCACTTGTATTTCCTTTTTAACTTGGTCGTAAAAAGCCCATCTATAGATAATTTATTTTCTGAATCGGGACCCATTGAAGGGGATGAAATTGTAGGTTAGTATCATAAACAAAATTGCAGGTATACTTTTGTCCGTATTAATAATTATTTCCTATTTCAGGATTCATAACCATTATTGGTACATTGAATTAGTTGATATGCAGAGGCTAATGTGACAATGGATGAGGTAGTCATAGAAGACATCGCTTGTATTTTGAAGTTATAAAATCAAGGTATGTTAACTGTAGAATTTAAGAGAATAATTATTGTTTCTATACACAAAGATATATTTTGATTTTATTAGGCAGTAAACCGTTTCTGAAAAAACTTCATAATTTTTGGAACTTATTAATAATTATCTAAAAAGTTTCACATAGCATATTTGCTGAGAAAGGCCTAACTGTATTTATAAAATGTAATGATAAAGCATTTCATTACAAGGATCAGTATCAGAGAATATATGTACATTACATTTTAAATGAATGAAAATTGAGGATTTTTTAATCAGAAAAATCAAGTCTTAAGTAAACAGCACTGCATGTGAATGAATAGTTTTTATATGGCATTAATTATAGTAGTGATAGATTTTTATTTGAGTCAGTAGTATGCCAAACTCTCTTCTGCAAATAATTTATTGCATTCAAGAAATGCCTGTAGTAGCAAGTAAACCAAAATTAATACAGACAAATGACAATAAAATATAAGGAGAAAATAATATAGTCACAAAACAAAATGCAGCAGCTTTATGTGGCGAGCCACCAGATTGAATATGTAGAGAAATGGGTTGTTCATGATGACAGCTATCATAAGAAATATGAAATAATAAGTTATAAATATACTGAATAAGTAACAGTAAAGAGGCTAACGTAAAGATTTAAAGATGGATGTGCAAAAATAGTTGGTTTTTCAGTATACAGCATCAAACTATTTCATTACTGAGAAAATCAAAGTTTCTATCTCCTTATTAATGATATCAGGAATCCTCAGTCATCCCAGATACCCTCTAATTGCACTGTGCATAACAGACTCTTTTAGACTACACTTTCTCAGTTGATGACTCCCAAGTAGTTAAAATGTATCATAAATATTAATTAAGAACCTTCACCTACTCCATACCATAAATTAATTTTTGGTAATTACTCTATTGATTCCATATAAAAGGGAAATTTATACATTTCAGCCATGATTATCCCCAATAACTAGAAACATTTTTTGAGTGTATTGTTATCATAATAACTGGATCAGGTATGGCAAACACATGGCACTCATGATACATTTAGGTGCTCAATAAATCCTGTGTTTAACTGTTAGATGCATTTTATTTCTTAATCAGTTTGGTTTTAATGATACCATTAACATGTGATGTTTGTTATTCAAATATTTACTGATGTTGTGTATGTGTGTATATATAAATCCATACTTGCATACAAAAAATGCATTTACATATATAAACACATTCATAAATATAAATAATATATTTATTATTCTGTTGAGGTCACAAATAATGACATGGAAGTCGTCAGTCAAAATGCTACTTACAATATTCCAGATAACGAATTTTCACAGAAATACTAACAAAATATGAAAATTATGTACACAAAATACAAATCTAATTGCACAATTCTGCTGTATCAGCCAGTTGGCCATAAATTCATCCACACTGTAATAGCATTTAGTCAGTAATAGATATTTCACCTTTTTTTGAAGGTGTTTGGAGAGGAAAGCGATTTGATGTCAATGGGTAGATGATTAAAAGTTAGGGATGCAGAGTGGTGAGGGCCTTTTTGGCATGAGTACTAGGAGTAGCCATTAATATGAACATTATCCCTTGAGCGAGTACCATAGTTGTGGTATTCAGTATTTGTGAGGAATTGGTTGTGGTTATTTTTTACAAAAGTAGCACATTATAATATGTACATCGAGGGAAGGGTAAATATATTGAGTGAACGGAATAGAGGCCTACCAGGAGTGCAGTAGGAAACTTGGTAAGTATTGCCTTGATAGATGAATGTTGGTTATCCAAATAAACTGGGATGGGGTTTAGTTTAAATTATATGTTTGTTTGCATAATCAAATGATAATAAAACTGAATAACAAATGCTCTGGATATAAATCCACAAATATATTTTAACTGTATACATGAATAGTGAAGTGTAATACAGCAAATAAGGGTGAACACACTTTTAGCATTTTGTTTTAGCACTTAATTTTACACTGGACAACTCTTGATTGGATATTAAATAACGCTGATCTAAGTTTCAGGAAAATGAATAATTCATTACAACCTAAATATTTTTATTTGAAAGTAGGCTTCAGAAAGACACTGTGCTGTATTTAGCCTGCTCCAAGGATATCAAATAAGTAGGGAGACCATGCATTCTGTTTTCACCAGGACTGGTTTTAAGGTAAAGAAATATTAACCAAACGATCAAAAAAATTGAATTAACATTGAAAAACAAAAGACAATATAAAAATTAATTTTTATGCAGTAAAAGCCCATTCTACCAGCACCAACAGGACCATACTACTAAACTGAACTTGCCAATATAGTGAATTGCTTGCCATATAATATCTGTTTTGCAATTGAAACAAGTATAAGTAATAAGTGCTAACTGCATAGCATAAATTAGGTTTGTTTCATACCTATTTTTTTTATTATTCCTTTCCATACTAGCCAAAATTCCTATCAAGTTATGGAATGAAAAAATTTTAATTTAATAATAGAGGGTGATCCACTTGGGTATGGATAAAATAAAAATGCTGCAGCAATCATTGTCTTCAGATCATCAATGTCCTTGAGCATACACAATGTTCTTCACAAACCCTCACACAAAGAAATCAGGTGACATTAGGACCATTAAATTTGGGGGCCAAGCATTAGTTATAATTGGGCGTGTTGTTCAGGAAATCACGGACTTCTAATGAGCAGTGTGGTGGTGCTCCATCTTGCTGGAAAATGACCATGTTTTACTGTTACATTTTTGGTATGATGAACTGTTGCGGCATATCAAGTTATGGTCCTGAATGCACTGCCTCCTCAGCAAAGAAAAAGGGCCTGTACACCTTGTCCGGAGTCACTCCACATCAAACGTTAATCTTGGGACTTGGCCTTTCAAGTTTGTAGGTGACATGGTGCCCCACATGATGACGGTATGGGTATTCACCCTGCCACTGACATGTAATGTCACTTCATCTGAGAATAGCCACCTGTACAAAAAATTCATGTCCAACTTCATTCGTTCGCATATGTTGCTTGCAAACATAAAATGCACTTGGTGGTTCTGTTCCCATAATGCTTGAACAAACTGCATGTGATATGGATACAATTTCAAGACCGCTAGATGATGCACTGGCATGTTGTGTATGGAACACCCATCACCAGAGACAGTTGTCTCAGGCTCTTCTTAGGGCTCCTCGACATTTTGGCAGCAATAAAAGCTTATGTTTCAGGCCAATGCTTATGACCATCAGTGTGTGGTTAAGCAATGGACCCTGTTTCTTCAAATGTGTGATACCACTGCATTATGGATTCATATTTAGGAGCTTTTTGTACACCATACACAGGAAAATTCATGCTGCACTGCTATTACACTCCTAATCTTAGTAAACAGCAGGATACACTTCCCTCGCTGTTGTGCATTCGTCATCATCTTTGATTTCATATGATTCTCATGCTGCACCTGCCTAGTGAGTATTGCATAACAAACTGCCAAGATTTATGACTGCACATGCAACAGATGAGTGCTGTTCCACTTCTTGCTTTACTTTCACGTTTTTATTTTATCCATATCCTAACGGATTAAACTGTAAGTTCTTGCTAAGTGGGAAAACTACTTCTTTTCTTTCTTCGTCGAAGAGAATTTAGCTGGGGACTTAAGAGGAAACTAATGTTGGTGGAGTTTCGGCAGTTCTGTCAACTTTTTATGAAAAACTTGTCTCCAAAGAAAGTTGAAGAGAGGTCTTCCTCTTTTCGTCATACAGCACCTTCTAGCAAACCATGCCATTGTGAAGAGTTTTATCCACACAAGAACTTTGTTAAGCATCAGAGTCACATTCCTCTATGCCTATTATGATATCATTCAACTTTTTGAGGATTTCAGCTTAATTTTTGAGGTTTAAAGTCTTCTTTGGGGAGGTGGAGGTTTCATCGCTATCACCTTCTGCTTGGTCTATTGTCATTTGCTCTTGCAACTCGATCGAATCTTCAGTGTAGAGCTTCTCTGTATGAGACTCCAGCAATTTATTCACATCCACAACATCCATCTCCAGGTGAGCTTTCCTTCCCATTATTACAACTTCCTCTGTGATCTGCTCTGAAGTCTACTCGACAAACCAGGAAGGGCTCAAGTTTGAAATCCCCAGCTGCATGTACACCTAGCAACGGAGTAAGACGATCCTTGGCCACCTAAAAACTGTGCATATCTCCTCAATAGCAATGTAAGTATGGGCAGGCATGTTTTTCCAAAAGAAGCCTCTCTCATCTACATTGAACACCTGATGAGTACAGTATTCTTCCCCTTTCATAATTATATCAAGGGCCTCAGGGCTGCATTGATATCTGCTCTTGCAGCTTCATTTGTCAATTTAATATTGTGCAGCCCAACATTGATCTTATGTCTTTGGAACCACTCCCAGCTTGCATTAAATGGTTCACTATTACATACACTTGAAATTTCTCCCATACGAATTTTGAAATCAAATCATCATGAAGGCTCCTAGCTTTCTCCTGAATTATGGAAAGGCTCAGGAGAATGGGACGTTGATTTTGGTCTTCCATCTAAAGTTTCACTAGCCTTTCCATCTCTGCTATAACACTATAATATGCACAAGTTACAACAATTTGCTGAACATTCACCCCCACTTTTAGCATTTTTCATAATTCTCCCTATCTTTTACTATGGTATTAGTGGTAGAACTCAAATCTAAGTCATGTCCTATGGCTGCCACCTTTTTCAGCCTAATTTATAATGCTCATTTTCTTCTCAAAATAATGATGTGCCATTTTTTATATTTTGCAATATCATTTTTGTTATCGTTCATTGTGATTAAAAATTTCACTCAAATTCTTCAAATATAAAATATAAAAAACAAACAAAATCCAAGGAGTTACAAGCATGGTGTGTGAGATACTGAAGTTTTCGGGAGGATTAGTTGCATAGGTTCTTGGTAGGGCTCGGGTACATCCTCCCCAAATAACGCTAAGACATTTTTTACAGGATTGGCTACCTCGAGGCATGCGGCTCAGTTCCTCCGGCCGACTCGGCCAATACCTGCTTTGCTTAGCACTTTGCCACTCAGCCCTACCTGGGGCGGGGTACTTCCTCAAGCGATCGAAGGAAAGCAAAGACCAGAGAAAACAAGGCTCGGAATATGTACCCGCCGGGGGGGGGAAGTCTTCCCAGAGAGAGCCGAGCTGCGAGGAGCTTCGCGCTATGTGGAGATTCTCCAAACGCCAATCCCGCGCAGCCGAGATTACCAACGAGATTCCGTCCTATAGAGATCCTTTCGCGTACAGCGTGTGGGAGCCGTATCCTCGGGCGGCGGGTATCGGGGCCGGCGGCGTAAGGATCGGCGACAAGAGTAGGGGCGGGTCGGCAGCAGGCGGGGACGGCCGCTCCATCGTGCCGGCGAGCGGCGCCACTATCGCACGTGCAAAATCGCGCGCCCGCCAACAGAGGCCCGTGTACGGCAGAATAGTGCACTCGCCGCCCACGTCGTCGAGAGCGAGGGAAAACCTCGCTCCCGAGCGAATACGTGCCTTCGAAGAGGTAACCCGTCTGTTCGAGTCGGGCAGACACCTCTCGCCACACATTCCCAAATCACCGGTTCGAAAAACATTTCGTTTCTCTGGAAACCCTGTTCTCGCAAATTCACCAATGACTGACAGTTTACAGCAAATAAAGGATATAATCCGAGAAGAGAGGGCGAGGGAGTTGAAGGAGGGCCAGGATGCGAGCGGTGGAGACGAAGGGTCGTACCGATCTCACGTTGTTCCCACGCCTCACTCCCCCTTTGACTCGATTAGATTCTCGGGAGGACGGTTCGGCGCGATTGCCGAGGACACAGAACAAAGGCCTCGCGGACTCTTGACCTTCCCCGACGTGCTTGCGCCATCTGCCGCCGCGGCGGACGACGTAGTGCTCATGGTGGGCAACCCTCTCCCTCCCTCCCTTACGTTTCCCAAGACGGTCACGGCACCCACGATGCCCACCGTAGAGGACAGAGATTTTGGTGATAGTGTGAGGTACGTAGAGAGAGGAGGACGGAGTTACAAGCACCACAGGATGACGACGGGGCACAAGGGACACCCTCAGGGCCACATAAGGGACGATTACCACGTGGCTAGGTTGCACGTAAGTCACTATTTCCTATTACGATTCTGAACCATTTCTGAGATGAAAATCCGGTTTGGGAGTTTAGTTGAAATAATCGGTATGCATATGGCTGCTCGTCTATTTTTATTAACTTGACGGTATTTATTTTATTTATAAAAACTTTTCTTGATCTAAAACCAATATTTTGTTATGTGGTTTACTGTAGAATAGAAAAATCAAATAAAGAAAACGGAAAAATTTTAATGGCAAATAAATAAATAAATTTTTATTAGGTTTTCAAAAACAATGATTTGAAATCTGTTAATTTATGTATTGAAGCAAAAATATAAATGACCATTTGAAACATTTTTTCCAAAAGAAAATTATAGAGAGTTAAATGTTAATGGTGTCAAAATTGCATTCCATTCATTTTACTCTCTAATAACTGAAATAACTACAAAACATTTTGTCCAAATTAAGGAGTTTACGTGGGCAGTACCCTAACAATTTTGCTGAAATTATTTGCTATGAATCAAATAATTTCATAGCAAGTGATACTTGGCTGGAGCTACAGCATGTAAAACATTGCCTGATAATGATGCCCATTGTATCTACAGGGTTTGTAAAGGTATAACAGTCAACCATTAGATAAATAGATATTGGTTTCAAGGTCATGAATTCAAAGCATGATAGGCAATGGTTTAATGTGTCATTTTTTCATAATAGCATATGAGGGGCAGATCCAGAAACTTACCAATGGAGGAAGGGTGCGATCACCTCTCCTCCCTCTTGAATCCACCATCTATTCCAAATTCCCTAACTCTGTTAGAATCTTTTTTTTCCGTGCTCTTTGGACCTACTCTGCAGTGCAGAATCAAGGAAATTTGCATGGGATGGGTTTAAGAAGGCACCAAATAGACAGGCCCAAGGGGAAGGGAAGACCCTTGCATCCGCCACTGTAGCACATAGTAAGCACCAATTTCAGAGACACCAGAATGAAGTGGGGGCAAAGATGGAACCTGATAAAGAAGACAGCCAAAGAAGAGGTCCTCCAAATTTGGTAGGTGAAAGCAGGCGTGTATTAAAACCCTTTCTTCAAAAGCTATAAACTCACCATATATTTCCTTTAATTCAGACTGAGAAGTAAGTATCCCATTATATATATATTTATTTATTTATTTATCCCCTGCTGTCTTTTTCTCTTGTCCTACTCTTCCATCATGGAACTGACCTATCTCTGTTAAAAGGATGAAAGAACCACCTACATCCACCCTGCCACTTGCTATAGGGTCTCACACCTGTGCCAAACCTTGCAGCCTCACTTGCCCAATTCACCTACCCACATCTTCTTTCTCGAGCCTCTCCATCAATATCACCTCCAGAAGCAACTGCACCTCCCGTAACTTCATTTACCTCCTCACCTGCATCCTATGTCCTGCATTTTACGTTGGTAATACCAGCTACCCATTCAACATCCATATGAACAACCACCAAAATAGAATAAATGTCCGATGCCCCCTCCCAGTTGCATCACATGCCAATGCACACAATGTCTCCTTCAATGTAATGAGTTAGGTGTCATAGGACAAGTTAAAAGTGTTATTAGAAATTGGTCTTAATAAAGGAAGCTTATATGTTGATGACGTTAATAATAAATCACCATGATAAAAGATGGATTCATTCATTTAAAATTTTGGAGTTTTTTAAAGCTGAAAATCCATGATATGTGTGCATGTTAGATTTTTGGGAAAACTATGATAACACTTTGTCAAACCTTTCATAACATCTCTCTATTAAAAGACTGATGATTATGGTACCTTTGGGTGATTAAAATGCAGCAGCCACTAAATAGTTTTCAATGAGAGTCAGTTTTCCTGTAAATAAAATGTTTAGCAAAAGATACAATGATTTGACATAAACTTCCAATACTCCTGTGCTGGATGCACAAAATATTTATTTTTAACTTACCCAAGTTGAGATTACTATAGTTATGCTCATATAAGCATTAGATACATTCAATGGTGCAGTGGGCAGACTTAATTGTTACTGGAAGCAGTTAGCGCTATTTAAGGTCAACTGGGAAATTCACACATTTTACCTCGCAGTAACGATAATGCTTATTGTAAGCAGAGACATAATAGGAATGGCATACACCTGAGTAATGGATTAATATTCTGAATGCTTTTCCAAGTTTGTATAAGTATATAAAATACATAAATAATTAAATAAAAATTGATAAATTTCTATTTAAGTTGTGGAATATAATCTATAATAAAATATTATATAGGGAGTCAGATGAGTAACACACCAGCATTTCATGGAAGACCTACTGAGAGGAAGCGGGGAAGTTCTGATACTGGCTGATACAAAGTATATAAGAAATATTGATGAGTAGTCGGAAACACTGCTTTTAATGTTTTCTAGTTAAACAATGGTGAGATCATGAAAAGGTCTGTTACTGCATAGTTAAGGTGTGAAAAGCTCTTAAAATCATAGCTTCCTCAACTTTAATATGTCAAAGGTAAGGACTTCTATATGTATTAATTTCAAATTAATCCTTGAAATTAAAAATCACTAAAAAGGTTTTACTTCATGAAATAATTGCATTTCAAAACTAAATAATAAAACTGTACAATTTCCACCAATTTTTATCATTTGTTTTTTTCTTGGAGCTTGATATCAACTTGTTCACACAAAAATATTGTCATGGTGTGCGGCTATCAGTTCTTAAATGGATATGCTATTTATTACTGAGCAAAAAATGCATTAATGATCTTCTGAATGTCTTCATTCTTATATATTGGTGAATTCTACTAATGACAGCTGCCTGTAAGATGAAATAAACTTTTTTCATATCATTTTCATGGCTGTTGAAGATACTGGAGATAAGAACTTATTTTTTCATTTTTCATTCAATTTTAATTTTCACGTGCTTCTTTTTTGTGCTTTTTTGGCCATAGGACAAGATTGATCATTCTCCATTGCAGTATTTCCCAACGTGGCTATGGAGCCTACCAAAGTATACTCAGGTGTCTGCATGCATTTTAACAGATCAGTAAAAATAATTGTTCCAACACAAAATGGGCCATTGCTGAGGGAAAAATGAACAGCAATACTCCCAAAAATTTCTCACAGACTATATGCAAATACATTGTCAAAATGAAATTGATGCCTACAGTACCATCCCATATTATTTCCCACTCATCATTTTAAGGTCCCTCATGCCATGCTGCTCAACTGTGGAGTCCAAATGCTTGGAAAAGAAAATGCTCTCTTTATTGTATCCTCGACCATACCTGATAATCCCAATGCTTGGAAATCTCTTTTTAAAAATATTTTTGTAAGAAAAGGGAAGCTGGATCTTGAAGTTGCAGGCATAAACATTTTGGTGCCCACTGCTTTTTCTTTTGTATTCGAATGTGCCCTTGGACAGATAAACCTCTGCTCTATTGAATGTTTCCTGGTATATTAAAAAACGAAGATTTTACATGATTTAGATTATACTTATATTAAACAATTTTTGTCCAAATTCTTGTACACAAAATATTTGCTTTCTTTTCTCAGATAATGCCTTTAATCATTATTGTGAGGTTCATGCACTAGAGCAGTGGTGCCCAACCTATGGCCCGAAGGCCAGATACAGCCCACAAAGAGTGTTTGTGCGGCCCGCAAAGGTATAACAAAAAAGCAATCAAAAAAATTTAATGCAGAAATCAATAAATTTTAATGAAAATTTTGGTAATAACACTTTCAATATTGAAATGTTAGCCATAAAAACCTTATTTGGACTTGGGTTTCACTTATATGTCACCATAGAATATATAGGTAAATTCTGATTTAAAATCTAATCTGGCCTGCCAATGGATTTGCAACCACCGATGCATCCTGCCAGTAGAAAAGGTTGGACTCCACTGTACTAGAGGGTCCCACTTGAATGTTTTGCCTTGAGAGATGCAAAATGTTGCTCCAGCACTGCCTATTTTTTTTTAATTCAGCACAGCATTGGAGGTTTGCAGTTTTGTTAATATTGTAATATTAATTTTAAAATTTAGTGCTTTAAAAGTAGTTGATGGTAACAACAATAAATAATAAAATGTTCTGTATTTATCCTCATAAATTCTGTATAATAATTGACAGATATGCTTAATAAATGTATTATCTTAACAATAAATAATAAAATGTTTCATATATATCACCATCAGGACCGGATTATGGCCTAAGCACTATAGACAGTGTGCCTAGGGTCTACGAAAAAAGGGGCCTACAAAATGTTCAAACAAAAGAGATATGTAAACATGAATGTTTTTGTCACATTTACAGTTGGGCATAAGATCGTCTCTTTCATTACTTTCAATAGAATGCAAATTACTTTGCAAACTTTACTGATGATTTTATTTGAAAATTTGCTGACAGTAATGTACAAAACCTTTTATGTAAATGCAATATTAAAAATGTAATTTTTTCAACAAGAAAAATCTAATTTCTAGAATAAATTTTTTGAGAAATTGATAGTAATT
Organism: Tanypteryx hageni; assembly: GCA_028673005.1. Classification (NCBI taxonomy): domain Eukaryota; kingdom Metazoa; phylum Arthropoda; class Insecta; order Odonata; family Petaluridae; genus Tanypteryx; species Tanypteryx hageni. Next base: position 3,325,292 of record CM054120.1, read on the forward strand.
TTTCCCTAAATTTGTCTCTAATTAAGCATTGTCTTGTACTATTATATACACATAACAGTTAAATGGCCTACGAAACCATTAATCCGGCCCTGATCACCATACCTTTGTATAATAGCTGACAAACTCTTAATAAATGTATTATCTTAACTTTATATTGCCTAATATTTTCCTTGAATAGCAAAGTTGGATGGAGGTAAGATTTTTTTATGTTGTTTCCAAAAATCCAGCTCATCTTATCCAAGCATGGAAATCTTAACTCAAAACTATATATGACAATAAACAAATTCAAACGGCGATTTGGAATGTGGTGAAACATAATGTGCTCCTACTTTGGTGTTTGTGATGCTTCAGACATTAAACAAAACATTGCCTTGCATCAAGATAGCCTACAGTCAAAATATTTTATTTTAATATTTATAGAGCAAACTGATCAAGAAACTGAATCATTCTATTTTTAATTTCTCTGTCATAATAAAAATAAAAATTATTCCTGTGACTCTGCTCTGCCAGCAAGGTTTTATCGATTGTTTTTAAACATTTCTTTGGAAGTGTATGCCATTGTGTACATTATGGTTATTTATATCCACAATTTTGTAAAGAATAAATAAATTCTGTCACAATATCCTTCTATACATATGTATTACAATGTCAAATAATAAAAATTTTTAAAAATTATTTATAGTAGCATATTATTCTTCCATGACATTAAATCAAAATGTAACTATTGTTCTTTCTCCAAGCCTAGACTATATGTTATCCTTTCTAGACTATTTAAATCAATCATTTCAGATGATGAGTTTAGTAAGAGTCATTTGTTACCAACGTAAAGTTATGGCGATAATAGCCCAAAAGGCTGATTCGCCAGAAAATACACACACACATTTGTCACCAACACAAAGTATTGATCTAAAAGAAAAATGCGACTTATGCTGGGAAACACTCACATTGTTCTTTTTGTTTTAATGCAATCCTTTAGATTGGTAGGCTTCTTCTTCAGGTTTATATTTTGAACACATTCAGCATTTTCTTGCATTCTTTGACTCTCTCCTAGATTCTTTCTCTCTTCAACTTAACCTTCTTAACCCTTACCTACAGTCATTCCATTGCAATTGCTTGAAAGCAAAAAAACTAAATAACTAGTACGTGAGCATATTTAGAAAAATATATTACAACAACATAATAGATAATAATGCAGTCATTGAGAAAATATATATACCTGGTCAAGCAATATTGCAGGGGTAGCACAACAGGCAACATATATCAGAATTAATGTTGCTGACATTTTGAAAAAATTAGGTTGGGAAATGACCAGTCAAAAGAACCTGATATGATATTGCAGGGAAAGCATTCAAGTTTGGTTCAAGAGAGAGAGTTTTATTTAATGTAACATTAAATAATGAAACGATTCCAGATAACTGGAAAAAGGCAAATGTGATACCTATTTATAGTATTGGAATCAAAACCAATTTGAAAAACTATAGACCTGTTAGTCTGACATCAGTAGTTTGCAAGCTGATGGAGAGAATTATTACTGATTACAGATGCAACTATTGGGAAGTAAACAAATGATTATGTGAAAGAATTAAACATTGATAAGAGAGTAATTCTTTGGTAAAAAATTCCTTTTATGAAGATTTCAATGAATTGAAAGTTTATTTTTTGTCACCAGTAAAGTGGCACTCCTGATCAGGATATGTGAACCATTTATATCATTTTCTTATTTTCTTTGCCATAAAGTGCTAAATATTATTTATTATTATTATTATCGAAAAAATAACCTCTTCATATGTTAGCAAATACTTTTTGAAATTGTTGGCATAAGATCTTCATACAATTTGTTAATTACAATAATTAATGTATTCCATTTAGCAGCAACAATGTCTACATCTGAAAAATCACCATAAACATTTTTCAACGATAAACGAGATCATTTAAGAGTGCATTTCAAAATATTTGAATGCCCTGAATCAAACATGCAACAATGAATGAAGAAATAGAAAATGTATGAAATAAATAATGTTAAGCAAAACCTTAAGAGAATGTATTTTAGAAGCATAATCAAAAGTTCCTTTTTATCAAAATGGAACATTCTGTTCAATATAAAATCTCTCCTATCCTTAGCTGTCTGTGCAAATTAAAAGGCATTCATATGCTTTACAAATTCTAATAAAAATTGAATTTAAGAATGTTTCTCATTAAAATGAGTGTAGCAAGCAGTGGCAGCTCGTGTATAGGCACTGCGGAACTGCAGCACCCCCTATTTCCACTTGATATTATCGATAACATTTAATATAATGAGTCCTTTTTTCTTAAATTCTTTCTTTATTTTTGTAGTACAATATATATTCCTTAAGCTTAATGTCAGTACTTCAGTAGCCATCCCCCAGTTTATGAAAAAGATACAAAAATCTTTGTATGGAACTGTGCGCTTCACAGTGCCAGCGACGTGGTGTTTGACTGTTGTGCACATAAGCACATAGGAGGGGGGGGTGGGGAGGTAGGCGGGACTGCCAGGTAGAGAGAGCACTGTTGCTCTCGCAGTGCCGGCTCTGGCGTGATGGTGGAAGGAAGTTTTTTTTTACTCAGCGTGTGTTGTGCTTAAAAACCGTGTACCATATTCTTGAATGTGATAAAGTGTAGAAGAGTGTAGAATTAGATTATTATTCTGCTTCCAGCTATTCTATTTGATTCATTTTTTTTCGGTTCTTTTATTTAACAGAAAACTTTAACCATGGCCTTGCATCCCCAAGAAATAAGTTCTGTGACTGTAAGTGAACTTCAACAGCTTAAGTTTTCACAGCTATCTCTCCATGAGAAAGTTACAGTTAAGAAAAGAGGTCGTTCAACACCTGATATTCTTATTTGTCAGCCAGGCAAAAGCAACAACAAGAAATATATTCGTAGCTTTAATTCTGAATGGTACCAACGGAAAAGTTGACTTTGCGGCTGTGAAGTAAAAAATGCATTGTTTTGCTTCCCGTGTTTGCTGTTTGGAGGTGATGTACCGTGGACAAAAGATGGTTTTAGAAATATAAACAAAATGAAAGAAAAAACTGAAAAGCATGAGAAGTCAAAGAAGCACGTTGATAATGTTGTTTCACTGTCACTTTTAGGAACCATAAGTATTAAGGAGAAACTTAGTGAGGCATACAGACTTTCAATCAATGAGCATAATATAAAAGTTAAAAAGAGCCGTGAAATTTTGTCCAAAATAATAGACTGCATTTACTTTTGTGGAAACTTTGAAACTCCCTTACGTGGACATGATGAAAAAGACGATTCAGTAAATCCAGGGGTATTTTGAGGATTAGTAAATTTTGCATCTAAATTAGATTCAGATTTGAAGAATCACTTAGAAACCAGTGCAGTCTTCAAAGGTGTTTCTAAGACCATTCAGAATGAGATACTTGACTGCCTGCTACAAATATACCATGAGGAGATAAGGACGGAAATTAGAAAAGCTTCCTTTGTAGCTGATGACACAACAGATGTTTCGGAACACACTCAAATGGTCCTTGTTCTACGGTACGTATTGAATGAAGAAATATTTGAGCGTTTTTGGGGATTCTTTATTCTAGAAAATCAAACTGCAGATGGCATATCAAAACGTATTTTAGAACAATTGGACATAATCCTTCAAGGAAATGGACAAAAACTGATAGCTCAGACATTTGATGGTGCAAATGTCATGAAAGGCAAAAAAGCAGGAGTTCAAGCAAAAATAAAAGCAGTTTATAGTAATGCACATTTCATTCACTGTTATGCACATCAACTTAATTTAATAATGAGAAATGCAGCAAGTATTACATGAAACGCAAGAATATTTTTCTCTAACATTCTGGCTATTCCAACATTCTTCTCAAGATCACCACAACGTGTGTCCATTCTCAAGAAACATATGGACGTCAGCATTCCACGTTCATCCTCTACAAGGTGGAATTTCAACATACGGACCATAAACAGAGTTCATGAAAATTTGCAACCTTTAAAAAACTGCCTTACTGAAATTCAGTCAACATCAAATGCAGATAAAACCATTGCAGAAGCAACAGGAATTTTAAAATACCTGAAGGATGATAATTTCAAGTTTTGGTTAGAGATTTTTCATCAGATTATGCCTATGTTGAAATAATTTACAACCAAATGCAATCTCGAGAAATTAGTGTGTTTAATTAGTACGAAGGCTTCCACGGCGTGCTGTTGATATGGTGGTGATTTCCGGGATTCTGCCGTGTTGATCCATTTCCTGGACCTGAAGAAGCCGACTGGAACGTCGGCGAAATATTGTCCAGGAAATGGATCAACACGGCAGAATCCCGGAAATCACCACCATATTAGTGTGTTTAATGTTAATGAATATATAACAAATTTCAAAACTGCTATTTTAGAATTGAGAAACTCAAAGTACTGTGAGAATCCTTCAAAGACACTCATGGCAGAAGCTAAGGAAGTGTGTGACTATATATGTGTTGATATAATGGACAGATATTCTTCCACTAAACACTTAGTAGCTGCTAAATTGTTCAACAAGAAATGCTTCACTAGATTTAAGAATGAACATCCCACAAAAGAGACAGTACTGACCACTGAAGCTTATCCCATGATTGACAAAGAAAAGCTTGAAACTGAACTAAAAGTATTCTATTGTAGGACTGATATTCATGAAAATTGCAAATTAATTGAGCTGCTGAAATTTATCTTGGAAAATAATCTAGATGATGTTTTTGGTGAAATTACGAAACTGATAAAAATCCTCTTGACAATTCCCATGACTACATCAGAGGCAGAGCACTGCTTTTCAACATTGAAAAGAATAAAAACTTTTTTAAGAAGCACTATGAATTCGGAAAGACTAAATGCGCTTGCAGTACTTTCAATGGAGAAAAATTTCCTCAATTGTCATCCAGAGATCAAGGAGAAAATTATTGAACTTTTTGCGCAAATTAAAACAAGAAGAATGGATTTCATTTTTAAATGAATAGATCAAGCTTGAACTGTAAAAATTTAAGTTAAAGTAAGTAAAAAATGTTTGGTTTTTTTTGTTAAGATTTTATCCTTCCTGAATAAATTTTCTTTTTATACATGTTTTTTCCTTTTACACAATTTTAAAACAAAGGCTAAAAATTTTCTGGAGCAGCACCCCCACTAATTTTAGCTACGAGCCGCCACTGGTAGCAAGTGTATTACTTGATCTGTTGCATATTGAATGCTTCAATTTAATGGATCAGGAATAATTTTGAGTAATAAAAATTTCCCGCAGAAATTATCATCAGAATAGCGAATATTGAAAATTCATTACCCAAGTCGACTTTTTCCTAATGAATGTGTATAATAAATTAAAATGAACACTTTAAGAAAACATCAGCTCCATCTTCCACTTTCTGGATAGCAGCTGACATGTATATGGTTTAATAATATATTATACAAAACCAACCCACAATTCAATCAAATATAATGAAAATTTAGCATGCTGGCCACAAATTACTTTCAAGACTTTAATTCTAATTGAATATTTTGAGTAATGCAGTAATGCATCAAGGGTTTTGCTATTCTTTGATTCTAAAAACTATTGTTCTTATATCATATTCTTTTAACCATCTGCATTTTTTGTCACAAAAATAGCTATTAAAAATTGAGGAAGGGTTATTTATAGTAATTATACAGCATTTAAAATACTTTAAATGCTTTAAAATTAAAAGTGAATATACATTCAAGAAGATTATCTAACTCTCTGTAAAATATGGTAGTCAAAAATTCAAACTATCAACAAATCTATGCCCAGGCCCAATACATTTTTAATATCACACTGTATTTTCCATTAAATTATAAACTTTTATAACTTGAATGATTGAGAAAAATCATATTCTTTTAAACACAATGTTTATCTATAATAATAAAGCAAAGTTTTGGTCTGGTTTTATGTCCATTTAAAATTTGAGAATGGTTACAGATAGAGTCACCAAATCTTTTATAATGGTAGTCCATACTTTGAGCTAGGTTCATATAGATGTACTAATTTTAAAAATACATAATTACGTATTTTTTCCTTATAAACAACATGATTTTTTGTAACCGCGGCCTCCTCACAGAGCCCGGATGGAGGTGATCCAGTTGGAGGAGGAGAACAGGGAGTGGGGGCCCATACGCAGCAAGCCAAAGCTAAGCGGAAATGTTTAGCAAGGTCAAATGAGATGTCAAAGGAATGTATGGAGAGGTTAGATAATAATCGAATACAAAATGCAGCCTCCTCACAGCGCCTCGATGGAGGTGGAGTGGGGGCCTGTACACCTACATAAACCGTGCCGAATCAGTATAATATTTGCTGTCATCATAGACTCTCCAAGCAAATACATTTTGTACATTGTTCTTTTTCTTAGTTTTTGTTGATGTTGCGTAGTAAACATTTTAGGCATTTCTGTTTTACTTATAGCCATAAATTACTAACCATGCCTCTGATATAGGGTGACCATATTTTTTTAGAGAAACTAGGACATTCCCATTTTTAAAAAGAGGACAAAACTAGGACATTTTAAACTTTTTTATAAACAAAAAATTATGAACGTTATATGATTTATTGATAAAATAGAAATTTCTTTTGATAAAATAAATCATTCTTTTAAAAATACATTTAATACTTTTAAAAAATTAATATTTTCTAAGATTTTCGGCTCTTTAGTTATTTGATCTTAAAATTCTTGGCATTTCTTTTTCATATTATGTGTAGTAAACAATAAACCTTTATTTACTTCAAACTGTAACAGGTTTCTTCCCTTTTGTTCATTGAATGTTCATCAATGAAGACCGAATATAGAAGGAATAAATACTATAATTTTTAATAATTCAGAACTTAATTCTAAAGTTTGACAAAAAAACACATTCCTTATGCAGTAGTTCATCAATTTCTTATTTTTTCCATGAATTTTATACCATGAAATTAACTGAATAGCCTTGAAGAATGGATAGGGTGACTATATATTTTTTATGAAAACTAGGATAGCAGAGGAAGAAATTAATTTTAGGAAGAATACAAAAATAGGACTATAAATTTTTTTATTGCAAAAGATAAAAAACAGAAAATAGTGGCAAAATAAAATACATCTTGTTGACATAAAAATTAAATAGGTATTCTTTTAAAAAAACATTTAATAATTCATTAAAATTAATATTTACTTGAAGATGAAATTTCTTCTAAAACTTTTGGTTCCTTAATTATGTGGTTGTAAAATTCTTCACATGTCATTTGCATATTATATTTAGTAAATACTTTAACAGCTTCAATTTTTAATTGGTTTCTTTCCTTTGTCCACTGACTATTTATCAATGAAAATACACGTTCAACATTTGCATTGTGGCCAAATACACAAAAGATGAGTTGTACAATTTTTAGTAACTCTGAAGTTAATTCAGAAGTTTTACATTGTTTAAAAAACATCACCCATTTCTCATTTGCAATTAATGTATTTCATTTCTCATTTTCTTGTTGTGTTTCCAAGAATAACTTTAAATTATGCCATTGATCAAACAGTTTTACATCATCGACTGTGATTCCCTTCTCACAAAGATATTCTAAGCAGGAATGAACATTGTCCCAAGAAGGAATTTCTGCCAAATCGATCCATTTTAAGATTTGAAACTCATCTAATGGTTTTAACCGTGATTCAATATATTTTAAAGTATGGCCATACAAATTCTCGATTTGAACTCTAAACTGTGTGACTTCATTTTCCTTACCATTTTCTGTTGCAATTTTTAGTATTGAGCACACATTTAACGGAAGAAATTTATTGGTTTTCCTCTCCTTGAGCAAATGAAAAACAGTCTTAAGGTTTTTCCGCACTTCAATTATTGAAATACAGTCTCTTTCAATACGTTTCATATTTCCTTGAAAAACTGACATGAATGAATGAGCGAATGAAAGGTATGCCTCATTCATATCATCTTCAAAAAATGTTTGCAATATTGCTGGTGAATCTTCCAGCAACAGAAAATAGGATTTAAACCCTTCATAAAGTTCTAAAATGCGATTTATGGCTGGAAAGAGAGATAACCATCGCGTTTTGGTATAGTATAAAGGTTGCTTATACTCTGTCTCTACGAAATTGCAAAAGTCCTTTAGTGATTCAACTCTCAAAGTATAAATAGAGAAATGATTGTAGATTACACTAACCAGCATTTCTATATTGACTGGTAGCCCATCAAAACTATAATGCACAGTATTATTTAAAACGTGTGCTGGACAACCAATTCCAATTAATTTATCATTAAGTTTTTCTTTTAGTTTAAAATACACATTATTTCTTCCAGCTCTTTTGACACCACCGAAGTTAGTATTACAGTTATCACCAGAAAAGGAGATACATTTAGTTATAATGTTCTTTTTTGTTAAAACATCACATATCATATTTGCAATTGTGTGTGATTGTTCATTGGGTTGATTAATCATATCTAATAATTTACATTTAGTTCCACCATTTTGATAGTCAAAGTACTGAATTAAAATTGGGAATATTTTCAGTGAACCATGATTGCTAGCATCTGTTGAAATGCTTATATATAGTATGTTCTTTAAATCATTCATTACAAGATCTATTGTATGTGGTCCAAAAATATTATTTATGATTGCCTCAGCCTTAGTCCTGCCACACAACATTTTTTGACAAATATCTGAATCAGGAAACATTCTTTTCATTAGCGGAATCCAACAATCCAGAGAGCGGTATGATTGGTGATGCATAACTGTATGATATGCTGCCACGCCTCCAGAAGCTCTGATGAGTTTAACATCCTTGTTAGATACAATAAATTTTTCCAAAACATTTGATGAAGCTGATGCACATCTGGTGTTACGCTTATGTTTTTCAGTGTTCAGATGTTCTTTCAAATCAAGTTTTCCTTTATTTGCAACAGAAATAACATTATTGCAAATGATACAGATTAAATCATGTTTAGTTTTACCTTTCTTGAATGAAGGATGTTCTTGAAGCATTTCATTAGTTACTATGCACTTCCTTTTTTCCCATTTTGGCTATTCTGAAGGGTACTTATTTAAGAAAATAAAAATAATTGCATGAAAATTTTCCTATCTGAAAAGTGATAAACGATAAATTATATTATAGTAATTTTATTTGTAAATAAAAAATGTAAGTTAATGTAGTTTACAGATAATTTCCACTTCAGGTATGTAATATACTTGGCATATTTTAGAAAAGTAATGTATTTATTACTGATTATACAAATTATTTTACACCCATATCTATGTTTATTTACATTATTTCAACACACTTAATGGGCGGACACTGCATTCTATTGAAAAACAATAGCAACTACTTGCCTGGGATACTAGTGGTGATGGACCAAAAAGTGCTGAACATGCACATCACCAGATACAAGCATAAAACGATTATTACATGTTTTTGCAGCAATAATGCATACCATGCATTGCTTTCTTTTGAAAAACAGTAGCAACTACTTGCCAGGGACAAAAACATAAAACGATACTTTGATATTATCGATGTTTTCGCTGCAATAGTGCATACTGTGGTACTTTTCTGTTATAGCCACCATAACTTCTGCGCTATGTATTGGCGGCCGCGTAAGCTATAACACTCTCCATTGACGTAGATATGACAGCACGTGTGGTCTGTGATATTTAATTAAAACCCAACGATAGCGCAGCAGTCACGTTGGATATAACAGAAAAGTACCCGTACTGTATGTACCATAATTTGTTTGGGTATCACTCACATTCTTATAAGTGATGCTTAAATGAATACAGAGAGTGTAAAAATTTAAAGTGAATGTAAATCTCGAGTTGTAAATAAAAAAACTAGGACAAACGAGGACAAATTTTAAAAACCTGCGAGGACATCCGAGGACACCTTAAAAAAGAGGACATGTCCTCGGAAACCCAGACGTATGGTCACCCTTCTCTGATACTCTCCAATTATCTATTTGAATTTAAGAGACTGCAGTTCCCCATGAAAATGTTTTGCAATGACCATCAATAAGTCGCAAGGGCAGTCGTCGAAGGTGGCCTGCACCTATTTACATGATGACTGTTTTTCACATGGCCAAATATATGTCACTTGTTCCTGAGTCAGTACTGCAAGTAATTTGTATATCTGTGCACCAGATGGAAAACTTCTAAAATTGTATATAAAGAAGCGCTCCAATGATAACAATGTAATTATGTGATATTTTTGCTCAGATTTTTCACATTCTTCATTAGAATGATTCTTTAATGTAATCTTCCAAAGAATATATCACTTTAAAAACTTGATGATATCTATCTCTTCCGGTCAGGCAATGCTGGGTATTTCTGCTAGTATCCTATGTATCAGTTTTCAATGAATGCACCTTCCCATTCTACTTATCACCATTATTTAGTTGTGAAAAAATCAGATTTCTCAGCAGATAGCCTATATTCTGCTCATACCATCTCCTCTAGGCAATTACTTCTTCTAACATCTTACTCTGCTTCATCTAAGACAATTTGGACAAGCATAAAATATGAATATATCCTAAAAGAGGAAGTTTGCACAAATGTGGGTACATTTAAGAAAAATGTATACCTAGTGATTAAAAAAGTCTGTTATTGGCAAATATTTTTTCACTACCATATTGCTGTGCTGGTATTAGCCTCAAATGCCAAACTATTTAAGAATAACATTTTGAAATCAACAATGGCCTAAAATTAAAGATAAAGGAAAAAAGATGAATTCAAAACATAAGTAAAATATACCCTTGCCATTTGCAGTGCTTTTAATTTTCAATTAACTGTTTTATGACCAAATCAACCATTTCCTCAAGAGTCATTCTTTATTCTGTATTAAAAATAGCTGAAGTGCCAATCCTAGGTGAACAAGGAGTATACGAAAGCCACTGATTTTCTTACCCTCTTCTTTCTTTTTAAAATACAGAAATATGACATCAGGGACTCGTGAGGATTCCTAATAGTAAATATTGCAAATTAAATTTTTACTAATATTTGCTATTAAGGACTATATTATGAAATACAAGAGTCTTGGATTTTTTGTTCTAATAATAATACTTTATTCTCCAAAGATCTTACAAAGACCAAAGGCATAGGAGTTGTCAAATTACCAATATAAACATTAACTAATATATTAACATTCGTCATCAAGAAAATCCTTAATGCTATAATACATGTAATAAAAATTCTTTCACCTTCATTAAAAACATACATAGAGTCATAGGTGCCTTAAGAAAACTTGGCAGATGATTAAATAATTTAATCCCCATAGTTCTGGGGCCAAGGGAAGTACCTCTAGTTCTGACATAGTTAACATGTAAACTATTACAATTTCTTGTACTATAGTTATGAAAATTTGAGTTACATTCAAAATAACTTAGATTCTTTCTCATAAAAATAATTAAATGAAGAATATATACACATGGCATAGGTAATATGTTAAATCTTTTACAAATGGGTCTGCATGGAGCATTATACCCTTCACATGCCATCAGACGAACAATTTTTTTAATCTTAAAAATAGTGAGGGCATTAGTAGAACCCCAAAAAAGTACACCATAAACAATTTGTGCATAACATAGACCAGCGGTGCCCAAACTTTTCTAATAGCGGGCTACATCAATCCCTTGGCGGGCCACATTGAAAGTTGTCAATTCTTCGGCAGGCCAGATTAGAGTTTAAATCGGAAATTTTCTATATATTCTGAGATGCCATTAAGTGAAAATCATGTCTAAATAAGGTTTTCATGGCTAACATTTCAATATTTAAAGTTTTATTATGAAAATTTTCAAAAAATGTATGAATTTGTGTGTTAAATTTTTCGAATTGATTTTTCGCCTTAGATTTGCAGGCCGAACAAAAACCCTTCGCGGGCCGCATTTGGCCCGCAGACCGTAGTTTGGGCACCGCTGACATAGACCATAGTAAATGGAAAGCAACACATCCATGGAAACTGTGAGTCTTATGCTTCTAATGACGAAGCAAATAGAACTAAGTTTACTAGCTAGTTTTGAAATGCAAGTCTCCCAAGAAAGATTTAAGTCTAAATACATACCAAGTAATTTTATGTTTTGAACTTGGGACATCTGAATGCCATTCATATGAAAAGGTAGATTCACACTAGCATTGTTCTTGTTGGCAAAATATACTGACTGGGATTTATTAACATTAACAGTGAGAACATTATTAAGACTCCAATTATTAAACACAAGAATGATTTGGTTACCAAAGTGACTCAAACTCATAGCTGAGTCAGCTGAAAGGACAACATTTGTACCATATGCATACACTATTATCTTTGCACCAGGGATTTTATTGAGTTGTTGAGGAAGGTCATTAATATATATAAAAAATAACACAGGTCCAAGAATAGAACCTTGAGGAACTCCCTTGGGTGTAGATGTGTGTTTCAAACCATTGACATTAATAGTAACATACTGAAATTTGTAACTTAAATAAGATTCTAACCACTTCATGGGTATACCTCTGATTCCATACAACTCTAATTTCTTAAGCAGTAAACCATGACTAACCAGATCGAATGCTTTTAAAAAACCAAAAAGCAAGGCGGCAACTTCCTTACTATTATCAAAAGCACTCAAAACACTATTTATTGCTTCAAATATTGCAGAAACTGTTATCTTGTTTTTATGAAAACCATGCTGAGAAAAGGATAACAGTTTGTGGGACTCGAGGAAAGAAAATAAATGCCTGTAGTAAACTTTTTCAAAAGTCTTAGACAATTGATTCTGCATAGGTATGGGCCTATATGAATTGATATCATGTATACTTCCTTTCTTTTTATATAAAGGTACTACTCTCAAAGTCTTAAGCAAGAATGGAAAAACACCACTTTCGAGGGAATAGTTCACTAAATATAAAAGAGGCGACTTAATTAAATTAAAACACTGAATTAAAATAAGATTAGGTACTTCATCAATACCTGAACTCTTTTTTGAACATAAACTAAATTCAGTCAACTTGAGTTCATTGTCTAGGCAAGGAGAAAGATAGTGACTTTGAAAAGTTTGAAATATCAGGAAAATCAGTGTTAATTAGTTAGCCGCTGAGGACAAGGTTCGTTAGTGAAATGATTACTGAATGTGGTTACAAGGGATGAAAAATCCGAAATAATTTTACCTGATTCATCCTTAATTCTAAACAAAGATGACACTTTGTCATTATTTTTATATTCATTAATAATCTTCCAAATTTCAGATAATATATTATTGCAATAAAGCAATCTCTCATTATTGTAGTTTCACTTAGCATTATTTAATTTCAATCTGTATTCTCTTTTCAAAGATTTATATTCTATAATTAACACGTCACTATTACAAGATTTACATAGGTGGGCTACATCCTTAATATACACAGATAATGCATGAATTCCATCAGTGACCCATCTTTTGTTAGCATTTATTTTCCTTACATTCTTACTAGCAACCGGAAAATAAGTATTAAAGTAATGAATGAATTTATCATAAAAACATTTAAAATTTACATCGAAATTGGAGGAGGAATACACATCAGACCAATCTTCACCTTCCAAACTAAACAGAAAATGCGAAATATTCGACTTGGAGAAAAACCTTCCATTACACTTGCTAGAAGAGACAAAGGATATAAAAGGGGAAGTGGAGAGGACCGGAAAATGGTCAGAAATGTCAGTTTTGATGATCATAGATTGCACTTCATCTGAATTAAAGTTAGATAAAATAACATCCAGAAGGGATTCAGAATTACTTGTTACTCGAGTCAGTTCCGAGATATTTATGAACAAATTGAAAGATTTGAGCAAATTAAGTAAACTGGCACTGCTACTATTTTTAAGTAATAAATTGCAATTAATATCGCCAGTGATAATTAAATTTTGATTACCCAAAGATTCATGAACTATTTCGAGAAGATTTTCAAATTTGTCCATTAACAATTGCAGATCACAAAGCGGTGATCTATAAATAGTAATAATAATGATAGAAAGGTTTATCTTTACAGACACAGTGACACACTCAAATTCACATTCCAAAATCAAATGTTTATACTGAAAATTAAGAAAATCAAAGGGGTACTATGAGTAACTATTCAATTTTATTCCTTTACAACGCATTCTTTCTTGAATGCTCTATCTTACAAAAACCTACCATTTAAATTTTGCTATGAAAGATGAGAAAATAGATAAAATTAATGTGCCTTTCATAAATGAAGGCTGGATATGGAGTCATAATAATTGCCTATTCAATACCATTGGGATAGTACATATTTAATTTCTTCTCCACACATGTTTATTTTTATAAATTACCACCATAATAATAATAATATTATAATAATATATTTACAGTGGAAATTGGTTAGTACATTCCTCGTTAGCATGTTATCCGATACATTGGCGTTTCACGAGTACCACCTCTGTAGTGCCGATCTAGGGGCAAGAAATGGAATTACAAGACACTAGATGTAGCAAGATTTGGAATTATGTGGAGCAGTACTCCATTGGAACTCGGCTGGGCCAGGGAAGAGAAATTTGAACACGAACGAAAATTTAGCTTTACTTTTGATTTAATAACGGTATCGCTTCTTTTTTCTTTGAATGGAGATGCCTCTGAACACAGTGAATGTGAGGAGGAATGAAAAACCCTTCCACCAACTTACCCAACCCAATGGGGACGAGCAAAATTTTCATTCATGTTCAAATTTCCCTTCCCTGGCCCAGCCGAGTTCCAATGGAGTAATGCTCCACGTAATTCCAAATCTTGCCACATTCAGTGCCTTGCAGTTCCATATTTTACCCCTAGCTGCGCTTCAGAAGTGGTGCCCATAAAATGCCTAAGTGCCCATCTTCCTCTTTAGCACGTCGATTTCTTAATGTCCTGATTCCATTCCATTTAAATACTTGTTAAAAATATTTGGTTAGTATATCTTAAAATAATGACGTTTCCTGGTTAGAAGTTTGATGAACCTTCGCAAAAAAACACGCCACTTCATAACTTGCCTCTTAAGTATCAGACCACGTCAATATATGACATACATAAATAGCAGGTGGCAGAAAATGAAGATGTTAATGATGAAGAGGAAACAAAGCCATAATCCATTCCCAATCTGTCAAAAACAGTTGAGGCTATGGACATAGTATGCCAATACATGACTAGTTTTATGATAGGAGACGATGTTATCAATCTAATTACAAAGTTGGACTCAAAAATTAATGAACTGGGGATTCCCAGTCTGTCAAAAACAGTTGAGGCTATGGACATAGTATGCCAATACATGACTAGTTTTATGATAGGAGACGATGTTATCAATCTAATTACAAAGTTGGACTCAAAAATTTATGAACTGGGGATAAAAAATAAAAAACAATGTACTGTGGACTAGTTTTTAAGTAAATGTAAAATTTTTTCATGCAATTTCAACCATAGACGGTTCACCATTTAATAGCCTTTGATTTGATATATCATTTGGTAGTCTATAACCATCTATAACCTCTATAGCACAGCATAAGTATTGCTCATTTGTTTAGTGGTGGCAGTCAGCGACGCGTGATAGGGGAAGGGAAAGACTTGGGAGGGGAACCTATAAGGGGAAAGTCGATGTCATAACCATGCGCAGTAGCACATTTTGGGTTTGGACTAATAATTCAGAGAATAGGTCACGCAGCTTTTGCCTATGGCTAAACTGGCCTCCCCTATAGACGGTCCTGCCTTAAGGATGGAATCATCCTTCTGTGAGAGTGCCTTCTGCACACCGCCACCAATAAACGCACATACTATACCTATGGAATCCTTTCTATGGACAACGTTGATTTTGATTTGAACTTTGTGGATAATTGGTTCCGGAAAACTGATGCGAAATGCAAATTCCCGAAGTGCAAGTCCTATTTTCACATAAGGCACAATGTATTAATGGAAGTACGGTTACAGTCAACCTAAAAATAGGCACTTTTTTATCATAAATATTGCAATTTAATCACTGCGAAACAGAAGTAATGGTCGTAAAAAGTTTTGTCGTGAAGTGCAAATTCGCACACCGCAAGCATGTATAGTTCAAAAAGGTGGTGTAGTCTATGTGAAGCATGTAACTTGCTTAGCATGTTTTCCTTGTTAATACATTCATTTGTCCTGTTCCCTGCAAAAACGTACTAACCAGGTTTTACTGTTTTTGTCCAAGTGACATTACATAGTGCTGCATAGGACACGTCAATAGAAAGAAAAAACATAGACACATTACAAAATTTCAGTTATACTGTAAAAACACTTTGTCAATAGGATCTCAAATACATTTTTTTGAAACTATTTCTCACTCCTAATATCTCTAATGGACAGTGGTAGTACATTAGAAAACTTAATGCATCTTACTTTAGGCCCATTTGGCACAAACTTCAAGATTTTGTTGCACAACATATAGATCATTTCCTCTCCTAGTAACATAATTATGATAATTGCAGTTTTTGACAAAATTGGCTATATTTTTCCTAGCATACAATATGACATGGTAAATATAGATAGAATAGTTAACAGAGCTAATTTTTCAAAAATGGGGCGGCAGTGTGCTCTAATAGGAGCATTGCACATTGACCTAACAATTTTCTTTTGTATCTCAAAGATATCAATTAGTTGGGTAGAAGATCCCCCCACACTACATCTTATGCAACATGTGAATAAAAGTGAGCATAATATATGGTCTTTAGAACCTCAGCACTAACTGAGTGACAAAGAGTGTAGATGAGAATTCAGTTTATTGCATAAATGATCAGTATGAAAGTTCCATTTTAATAAAGGATCAATATACAACCCTAGAAATTTTAACTCCTCAGTGTGATTGATTGAATTTAGAATATGTTCCGAATACAATTGTTTACATCTTTTCAAGGAAGAGGAAAAGAACGTAGCTTAAGTTTTGTGCTTATTTAACACTCCGACGGCAGTGATAATTTTTCTTACACGTACGGCGGTGATGGGTTCTCGAGGACCCGTACCCATTTTTTTCCTTTTTTAACCGAACTACTAGTATAGAGATAATATTTATAAATCGAATTATTCTTTTATCCATTCTAATTTAAAATAATAATTAGTTAACAATTATTAAATATTTAGTGTAATTAATAATGACGATATTCTAACAGAAGTAATTTTTAAAATGAAGAACATTTCATAATTAAAGTTAATGATGATTAATTACCTATTTATAGTTAAATAATAAGAAAAAATATTTAGGAATGTTAAGTAAACAATTATAAGTTATAATAGGTATGCATTCTACTTTTATTGCACAAGATATAAGTTACAGATATTTCTGCGAATCAGAATTTACGTCCAAATCAAATTCGTCTTCTTCACTCTCATCCACCTTTCCACTATCATCATCGCAGCTAAGATCACTTATATCACTAACACTATCATCAAAATTTCTTTGTCATTCTCTTCACAAATAAATTCCTCAAAAATTTATTTTTCACTGCGAAATTGTTTGTATACCATGATTGCAGGAAAATATAAATGATATGCAATGCTACCTCACACACTAAAGGACTGGACCACTGTGGCGGCTAAGTGAACATTTACGACAGGGAGCAAGGACCGACGCAACTTTGTAACAACTTGTAAGCGTATAGAAACTACTTTTCATGGTTACTTTATGTTTCTACCTGTGATGCATGTAGAAACACAAAGTAACAACGGAAAGGATTACACTTCTGCGTCATTAGGCTATGAGTCATAGTCGCAGGGCTTTGGGCACAGGTGTATATCCTTGAACCGAGGATTCCAGCAGAAAGAAAAGTACCTTCCCATATTTGAAGCCAATATGTTTCAACATATATTCAAATACAAATAAATTAATTATAATATCTAAATAATATATGAATAAGTAAAAATATATGCAAAAACTAGATAGAAATTATATCATATAAACAAAAACCTCAGTTAAATATTCAGAAACTGGAAAACAGTGAGAATCAGGTTTCTGCAGTATGTTTGTGCGGGTTGAGTAAAAGGACATGTATGGCAGTGATGGGTCCTCGGGGACCCACTCAAATATATACATCCGTTAAACCAAGATTATCATGCGAAAAGAATAAGTTCGTTGAAAAATAGGCTTAGAATATGTTTGTCAAGGACTACTTAAATCACGGATGCCATATAATTATTATTTTTTAAGGTTCTCAATAAAATGTACTTTCTGGGTCCTTAGGGACCCGATCACTGCCGTCGGAGTGTTAATGTCAGTCTATTTGCCTTGCACCACTCAGACATAATCTGTTAAGTCTCATCAGTAATATCTGTTAGACATTTATTATAGCCATTAGCTGCTAGGACACTAACATCATCAGCATACACAATCACACTATTTCTGTCATTGATCCTAAGGTTCAAGGGCAAATCATTAATGAATACTAGAAAAACAGGACCCAATATTGATCCTTGAGGTACACCACGGAGTACAAGACTGGGGACAGAGGAATAACTCCTACCCTCCTTACAAATTGACACGAATGATGACCAAAATGTTAATAGGTAAGTCAAGATGTTTAATAATTGCATAAATATTAGTTTAAATGCCTAAAGAGGTCTAGACAGTATTTCTTTGATATGATTTAGTAAAATATTACATCTCATCATACTTCTCTATGACATTAAAACAAACGACTCCATTTTGTTTCAATTCTACCAGCTTTTCTTCATACTTATGTCATGTTTATATGGTTGTCGACTTTAAAGTCTCGTATCCATCTCACTAATTAACCTCTTTTATGTTACTTTCACACTATTTTTCATATATTTCATTTACATATCCAGCATACCTTATTGACGCACAAAAAATATCAAGATGTTTACCTTTCAATACATCGGTGTCAGTGTTTCGATTTTTTTACAACATTGATGTTTTTGTTTTGATGTTTATGAAAAAATAATAATTCCGTTAAATATCGTGCCACCCCAAAAAAGCAACTTGAGGTAGTTTTTTGCAAAAAATAAAGATGGTGTGTTATTTATTCAATGATAAATTAGTAAGTGGATGTGATATAATCAGTGTAAATTGTATACCAAATATTTTACTAATAATGAATGCGTGACAATATAAATATCTAGAAATAGGGGATAAATTTAAAATAGAAGGGAAGACAGGGATAATTCAGTGATGTATATTATCAAGAAATTAGGTAATAGAATGGGGTTTATGGCTAGGATGAGGCAGGTTTTCACAACAGACGCTATTATTGCGTAAAACATTAATTTTGCTGCTTTTCTCGTATTCAAAGTGTATTCATTGAACAAAAAGAGTAATTAGAACTATTTAAGAGTTATTCAGTTGATTAGTAAAAATAAATTCAAAGAACTTAAAATTTTAAATGTGGTACCTTGCATGTGCATATTGGAGTGCTTTATGTTTGTACAAACATGTCCAAAACTGTTTTACATAAATAGCAATATGCAAAAAAGAATGAATTGAGAAAGACTTCTCACAACAAAAGTATTTTATGAAAATAACCTTAAATTTAATATGTTAAAAATTTATAATTGTATACCTAGTCTTTCTTGCTATAAATAATATAAATAAAGAGATTTCAGTAAATATATGACAGAAAAAATTAGGGTTGCGATTGATTAAATAAATTAATCGATTAATCAAATTTCCTTAATCGAAAATTAATTGATCAGTTCGAACAATTTTACAAATTATCAAAAATCATAAATATCATTTTTGAAGCCACAAAGGACTTTTTAATGTTACTTTTTATAATGTTGAATCGTCCTGAAAATACTGAAAAAGTTAAAACCAAACAATTTGTAATTATTAACCAAGTTGCAAAATTCCATATCATAAATCCCTTACATAGCAAATGCTCTTGCATTCAAGCAGAAAACAATAAACAGTACTGAAAATTTTAATACTTGTGTCAAAGACTTAATTTCAATTTGTAAGGACCTATTACCTAATAAGGTGAATAATTTTATCTATCTTAGCCATTCTCTGAGACAAACAAAGATAGTCAAATTTCCCGGTAGTAAAGACGCTCACATTTTGTTAACAATATACCCATACGAACTAAACAGTCGTTCACATGGTACAGATGTCGCTGGGACACAGAATTGTCTTTGCAAAAGTAGCTAACATAGGAAAACGGCGTTGATTCAGTTTCTACCATTTCAGAGGATTCTCTGTTTCCAGAATCCTATCTTCCTCTATGTAGCGAGACAGTTCTGATACTCCCACGCGTGCCTGTGTATATGGTTCATCATCTGAAGAGTCCGAGTCTGTAAACACCAGTATTTATCTTCGTTTTTTTGCTGGTTCTCTGGTACCGTCATCATTCAGCTGCATAATTCTTCATTATATATAGTACTCGAAATCATACTGTCGACCATTCCACCACTCAGTAGGGTTTAATCAAGGCCAGCCTAGTACTTTCAGTGGCACGGATGCAAGCAAGTTTTTAGGGCCCCCCTATGTCAAAAAAAACCTGACATTTTGTACACATCAATGATACAGGTTAGAGAGAACATGTACTTATAATTACAAAGTTACTATAATGATAATTAATTTCATAAAAAAGCAAAAATTTGTTTAAAGATGTAAATATATTATTTATAGTCAACATTTGGGGGCCCCTAAAAATCGGTGGCCCGGATGTCTTGCATCTGCTGCACCCCCCACTTGGCTGGCCCTGGGTGTAATGTTTGTTCTGAAGGACTATTCGCAACACCATTTGCAGACTGGGATCTTCCACAATCGCAGTCGGATAGCCAGAACTAGCGATCCATTGTGCAATGGCTGTTCTTAAATCCTTGCTATCTTTAGTGCTCACTGGTTTCTCATTCTGACATACATACTGTGCTATTGAATTCAGTTGTTGAGCAGCAGTACGTTTCTGTTCATTTGCAAGTACGCATTGATATTGCAGTGGATGTTGTGCTGCAGGTGATGTCAATGACGTATTAGAGCCATGATATGCTATTTGTTGCAATGACAAGAGTTAACCTTTTCGCTATCATCAACTTTCCCATCTGCATTTAACCCTGCGTAGTCACACCGTGGTCTATGAGACCCCAGCAGATTTTGAATTCAGCACCAAAACTTAACATCTAAAGATATGCATTCCATATTTATTATTAAATAAAAATCTTGTAATTTTCCACTATTTTCTTCGGACACGGCCTAGGTTTCAACGCTTAGCGTCATCATCAAGTGATACAGAGAAAACCAAAAAGGTATATGTAGAAGAGAAAGATGGAGTGGGAGGTAGAAGAGTGGGGGAGGGAGGGAAGACATTGTACGGGCATGACTGCTAAGTGATTGGTTGGTAACTCGGTGGAGGGGAAATGACGGTTACAGTTTTGTGAAGGGAATGGAGAGGAGGGGTGAGTGGGTTAGGAATAATTGTTCATTAAGGAGTAACACTTTGTTGCCAATATGTTGCAATTTCTCTAGCTGCTCCAAGGCGTCCAGGCGAGGTCCTTTGTGTTCAAAATGGAGGAAATCGGGGTTGAAATGACAGGCATGTGAGGTCTCGAAGAAGTGTTTGGCCAATAGTGAAGAAGCATCTCTCGTCCGTAGACACCTCATATGCTTCTCTCTCTCTTATTAAATCAATAGCCCCTAAATGGTGCAAATTACCCTTCGTAGGTAAAATCTCTTATAGACTAGCAAATTTTTTACCCAAAGATAAATACCGTACCTCCTTTTATCCCCCCCTAACATTAGCCAAACTCTTGTGTAAATGTAAGGACCAAATTGATTCTTCTCGTAAAAGTGGGGTATATAGGGTTAAGTGCGACAGTTGTGAGGTGATGTACATCGGGCAGACCGGGAGGAGTTTCCACACAAGGATTAAGGAGTATATGAGGTGTCTACGGATGAGAGATGCTTCTTCACTATTGGCCAAACACCTCTTCGAGACCTCACATGCCTGTCATTTCAACCCCGATTTCCTCCATTTTGAACACAAAGGACCTCGCCTGGACGCCTTGGAGCAGCTAGAGAAATTGCAACATATTGGCAACAAAGTGTTACTCCTTAATGAACAATTATTCCTAACCCACTCACCCCTCCTCTCCATTCCCTTCACAAAACTGTAACCGTCATTTCCCCTCCACCGAGTTACCAACCAATCACCTAGCAGTCATGCCCGTACAATGTCTTCCCTCCCTCCCCCACTCTTCTACCTCCCACTCCATCTTTCTCTTCTACATATACCCTTTTGGTTATCTCTGTATCACTTAATGATGACGCTAAGCGTTGAAACCTAGGCCGTGTCCGAAGAAAATAGTGGAAAATTACAAGATTTTTATTTAATAATAAATATGGAATTATTCCACCACATCACGCCTTCAACGGTTGAATTAATATGCATTCCACATTAAATGTAAATTCATTTGGCAACCTCGCTAGCTTGCCAGTATACCTAGCATTGCCATTCCGGTGTCCGTTTTCTTACAATGCGGGCATCAACTAACGTTGGGGTCCCAGGGACCCTACTGTGACTATGGTGTGTGTTTTTCTCACTCTCGGAGAACTCGTTATTTTTGATGAGCTCCTTGCTCATTTTCTTGATTAGTTGGACTACGCTTTATGAAGTAAGTATGTTGTATATTTTCTTATTTTTAAATGTTCCTGAGTCTTTCCTTCAAGGTAACATTCAGGTTTTCATTTATTTTTAATACCAGCCATGGCTTCAACATCTCATTGTTTCTGCAATGACGAGGAAATTCATTGAGCTTTACTGGAGTCGGCAGAGGAAGATGAATACTTCATTGACGAAATTACTGATGATGAATCAGATGTAGGAGAAGATTAGGCATAGTGACACGGGGAGTGAGCAAAGTACAGATAATTGCAAAGGAGAAGAAGAATTGTGATTCAAGCAACAATCTTCACAGTTTCTTATGGGCAAAAACGGCTACCCATGAACAACCAAGGTTCCTGAGAGATGAGGACGAGTCCAAAGAAAAAATATTGTAAGCCATCTTCCAGGCCCAAAGAAAATGCTAAGAATATTGAATCTCCGTTACAAGCCTGGAATTTGATGATTGGTGCATACATAATTGAGAAGATTGTTTTGTATGCAAATGAGGAAATTGAAAGGAAGTAATGCGGTATTGAAATTCAATCTTACCACGGTGTCACGACAACTTTAGAAATGAGAGCATTCCTTGGATTGTTATACATAAGTGGTGTGCACAAAATGTCCTGTGTGAACATTCAGGAACTTTGGTCTGCAAGATGTGGACTTATTGTATTCAGAGCTACAATGTCCATGCATCGCTTCATGTTTCTAGCAGCTTCATTACGTTTTGACGACAAGAATACATGGGTTGTGCATCAGGCAGTAGACAAACTTGCATCTATCAGAGAGATATGGGAAATATTTATTTTGATCTGCAAATCATTGTACTTTCCATTCCAATATGTAACTATTGATGAGCAACTCTTGGGTTTCAGGGGTAAGTGTCCATTTCGAGTTTATATTGCCTCAAAGCCCGACAAATAAGGGATGAAAATTGTGATGATGAATGACTCATGGACATTTTATATGTTCAATGCTATTCCTTATGTAGGGAAAGTTATAACAGAAAAACAAGAATCTGTGCCATCTTACTATGTCAGGAAATTGTCAGAACCTATACACGGTACAAACAGAAACATAACTGTGGATAATTGGTTTTCTTCAGTGCCGCTCTTTCAGAAGATGTTGAATGAGTATAAACTTACTATGGTGGAAACTCTGATAAATAATAAACTTGAAATCCCAGCAGCTATCCTCTATGAAAAAGATGTAGGGTCATCAACTTTCTGTTTTGACGAAAATAAGACTCTTGTAGCCTTCACCCTGAAGAGGAAGAAAATCGTCTTCTTATTCTCAACAATGCATCAAAGTGATGACATAGATGCAATAACCGGCAAGCCAGAAATAATCCTAAGTTATAATAACACAAAAGGAGGGAGTGATACATTTGATCAACTGTGTCACACATTCACGACTGCGAGAAATACAAGGCGGTGGTCAGTGAGGTTTCTCTTTAACATTCTGTACCAAAGCAGGGTAAATGCTATGGTTTTATTCAAGCACAACAATATAGAAACCTCTATGAACAGGTGATCATTCCTGAATGCCCTCGGATGGTCACTCATTGAGCTGCATCTAAAAGCTCGCTTGGAAACTACAAGCCTCAGAAAAAATTTACATATCATTATTGAAGATGCACTGAGACTAGTGCATACCAACAACAAAAGACCTCAAAGCCTCAATAGAAAATTGTGATGTTCCTTTTGCAGCAGAGTAAGGGACAGAAAAACTAATGCTCTGTACATATTGCTCCAAAGCGATGTGCGACGATCACAGAGCAGTGTTGTGCCTTGAATGTGATGAATGAATTTGAGTGTATTTTGGTCATTATCTAAGGATGAAGGAGTAGTTTGTTCTTCCTGAAAAATTTTCAGTCTATTCCTCATCTATTTAGTATTCTTAAGAAAAAATTTTCATTATAATAAGAGATTAATGCAATGTTATAAAAAATATTGTGGAAGTGTAAAAATAGGGTCTCACAGACCCCGGTGTGACTATGGTGCAACGAAAATTGAGGTGTGACTACATAGGGTTAACTAAAACACAAAATGTTCATTTAACTTTCCTGTTATAGGTTTCACACTCCCATTTTGATAACCGGAAATGGGTTTAAATTGATTTGATTTTAATCGATTAATTATATTTTAATCGATTAAAAATTTTAACGATTAATCGGTTAATTAATCATTTCAAATCACAGCCATAGAAAAAACATTACACCATCAATGGATATCTTGAGTATATAGTTCGTGTACATAAAATTAACTTTTTTAATTGTTCAAAAATAGACATATATACTAACATAATTGCCCATCGAACATGATGGGTATGTGCAGATTATCTATTAAAATTAAGGTACTTACTTCCCATTCTTCCTCCGTTTCTCTCTTCTCTCCCTCTCCCCTTATTCTTTCTCTCCCTCTTATTTTCCCTCTCTTCCTTCTTCCCATTCTCCATCCCTCTCTCCCTCCTATTCTTTATCCTTACTTCTTCCCACCCTCCCTCTTTCTCCTCCTTTACTCCCTCACATTTTCCTTCTCATTCTCTCCTAAAAATGTAGCTATCACTTTCAGCATGACATATGTATATACAAATTTACATACAAAAAGAATATTTATTTGTTAAACATTATACTAGACAACTTTAGCTGGCCAAAATTATTTGAACTCTCTGTAACATACTAATATGTGAATTAGGTAGGTACCTATATATTGTTTAATTTTCAGTCCACATAAAATTTTGCTTCATAAAATTAAACTATAAATTTTAAGTTCAATATACCCTCCCCCCATAAATGCACATTTATTTCTTATATTACCATGCCAACCTTAAATAAACAAATTCTGATTAGGTCATATAAATTTCTGCCAAATTTTAATTTTCTATCTACATCCTAGATCGAGTTATTCTTGTTTTAATATTTTTACACTCAGACCAACTGACAGACAACATAGCCTTTTATTTTTATTATTCTTTCTTTACTTATTCTTTCCCAATTTCCCAAATCATCCTCAAGTCCTCCATTCTTCTACCTAACTCACGTAACCTGTCACCCAATCATTCACTCTATACAATTTTTAATTCTAGGTTTATTTATGAAAACATCAGCAAGTTCTTTATACCGTTTTTATTTCATTAACCCTAGAACGATACACCTCTGGAGCCACTAGTAAATGGTACTCTGGGTCCAGCATACCCCATGCTATTATTCAGCTCATATCTCCCCTCCCTTTCAACTTTTGTAAACGAAAGTGGTCTAGATCTTTTTGTGAGACTTTTTTGAAGAGGTTCATACAAAAAAATTATACTTTTTAGGCGTTTAAAGTAATAAAAAAATTATTCTTCCAAAAAATATTTTGCAAAAATCGCAAAACATATGGTTTTGGCATTTTATTTATCATTTTTTATTTATTTTTCATGTTAAATGTATACTACAGTGTTGAAGTAGACATACTGTAGCCTGGAAAAAAGTTTGGCTCTGTTTGCTGAATAAAAGTATAATTATTTGGAAGTATGAAACTTGTGATTTTTAGGCTCAAGAAAATGCAGTAAATCAGCGTATTTCAGAACTTTTTATTTTCTTTAAAAAAAGTGCTTTTGTATAGAAAATAAAGTAAATATTAGTATAAAATCATTCTAGAGTTGAAAAAAGACAGAAATATGCTTTGAATCTCATTCATGGTGACAGCAGTCATTGTACAATGGTGATCGATGCTCATCACACATTGTGCGTCTGCAAGCTGCACAAGGAACTCTCATCTTCTTATCTTTCCCATGAGAACAGAAGCGGCATTGTACCCTATTCTGCAGAGGTTGTGGTCATTCAGGAACAGGAGCTTTGATGCACAACATTTCCTGTCAATTGATTTGCAAATTTGATGGGAATATAGGAACCACAACTCAGTCTCGCAGAAACAGTGACATCCCCAGCATCTTCAAGAAAGTTCAGCAGTTCATCTTTACATTGGCTGCTCGAAAAGAGTAAAGGACCATGACATTAATGCCACTCTGATCAAGCATGCCAAACCAAAACCTCATCGTTGTGCACTCATGGCACAGTTGGTCAAAGGTGTCAGTTCCTCCTTTTGTTAAATTATATACCAGAATCATTTCTGGTTATCCTGTTTATTGGTCTACGATTCCACTGGAGAGCATTGACGATAGAAGAAGACCGATTTTGTTTTTCTTCAGCGTATACGACACAAGTGTGAAGTCATCATCGAAGGCAAACTGAGATGATCCTACTTCACCACTGCTTGAAACATTCGGGGCTCTCTCTCTTATTTTTTCAAATGGTACCAATCATCATGAGAAAGTGGTCTGCCAGCATTTTCTTGACAATGTCGACTGATATAAACCAGTTATCACATGTAATATTTCTACCACAGCTGTAGATTGGTGTTGATAATGCTCGGATGTAGGTAATAATATGGAACAGTCTCTGAGTCCTCTGTCGGAAATATAGATAGATATAGATGAAAAATAGATAGCCAATACAATAATACTATTTAAATATGCATTTAAATTTAAGAAAAATATATAAACCTCGATTTTTACTAACCATACGAATTGTACAGGGCACCGGTACTCTGGGGTCTATGGGACCCCTG
Source organism: Tanypteryx hageni (assembly GCA_028673005.1). Lineage (NCBI taxonomy): Eukaryota > Metazoa > Arthropoda > Insecta > Odonata > Petaluridae > Tanypteryx > Tanypteryx hageni. The sequence goes on from CM054120.1 coordinate 3,352,458, forward strand.
AACGATTTTGACACCTCACTGTATGGAGTCCAGCATGGCCCAGCACACAAGTGATGGTGCAGTGTACTGGACATCGGCAGTATACCAAAACGAATTTACATAGGGGAAACAGTGCCAAATTTCAGAATCATTGGGGTCCAATGGATCCCAGTGATCCATTCTAGGGTAATATTGAATTTAGCTCATTATTATGATTTTTAATCTTTTTGAATGGTATTTCAGCTTTTTATGTATTGGAAATAATGCAACGAATGTTGTTTATATTGATTGCTATGAAAATTATTTACTATACTTCCATATTTCTCTCCTTCTCATATTAAAAGCCTTCAAAACCTATAAGGGTTAAAATAACAATAGGATTTCGAGGTTTAAGAATGTAATTGCTTGGTAAAATGCTAAAAAACAGTAATAGTTATTTTTGCACAATAGCATCGATGTTTCACAAACATCAATGTTTTCGTTGCGATGTTTTCTTTACGTTGATGTTAGTCTTTTGATGTATCATTTGATGTCAACATCGATGTTTTCCGTTAATAGCATATCTATTTCACTATTATCGCTAATGTTTTGTTATGCTGCCAACATTTGAATGCTTCCTCTATGCATCCTTACACATACTTGACTCCTGGTATGTTTGCTTCACCTCTGTCGAATTGAGTTGGGTAGAGGTTGGATTGATTCCAAGTGCATTTTCTTCATTTGCATCCAGTTGATTGGAGTCATGTAGTGGTTGAATTTTTTCCAAGTATCTTTCCTACATCTGCACATTAACTTTCGGGTAATGGTACAACTTGGTTCACATTTTGGCCATTAGTGATGCTACAGTCATTAGAGGGATAATATCAATATCTATTTGCTTAAGACATTATACAATCTATAGCATCATCCAAGTACAAAATTAGGTACAAAATATAGGTATATATTAAAAAATAAGTTTAGCTAAAACTAATATCATAAAAATCATCAATACAATATAAACAGTTCTCAATAAGAGTGTATTTAAGGAGAATTTTAAATTTGTGTCAAGTTTTGGCCTTCATATTAAGAGATAGACTATTGTATAATTTGATAGATATCCTCTCAAAGTTATTGAGAGTTTTGCTGAGCTTGCAATAGTTAGTTCTAATGTTGTCTATTGCTAGTTTTGTATTTACGCACCATGGTATGATCCTCAAAGATCCCCAAATTTGTATTAATATAGGTACATAAGACATTGGTAAACAAATATTGAGGGAAGAGACATTATCTTTAACTTAGTGAAAAGTGTCTTACAATGCATTCTGAAATTAACACCACATATAAGTCTTACTGCCTTCTTTTGGAGTCATAATAATTTAATAGATGAGGAACTGTTTGCCCATAAAAGTGTCCCATACATTAGGTGAATGTGCACATGTGCGAAGTAGACCATCCTTAGGACATCCATATTCACACATGTGCGAAGCTTCCTAATCATAAAAATACCTTTTGATACTTTCTTAGCAACATAATCCATATGCGCCTCTCAGTTTAAACATGAGTCAATAAATATACCAAGAAAGTTAATTGGTTTTCTATCATGAATTGCTCTGTAGTTAAAGTTGAGGCTTAGAACCCTTAGAACTGATATAGTCTGCAAGATGGACGTGGTGTATTGAGTGGCAAGAAATGGAACTATGTAGTGTACACACACAGTTATACGCATTTGCTTTGCTTCGAGAACCCAATCTCCGCTGGCATCCTGGCGTTGAGGGTGACATTCATGTAGGCGGGCGCTGCAGGCACTCTACACGACTTCAATCTCCAACACAACTTCATTTGTAGTGTACACACGTAGGTTTATGCATTTGCTTTGCTTCGAGAACTCAATCTCCGTTGGCGTTGAGGGTGACATTCATGTAGGCGGGCGCTGCAGGCACTCTACACGACTTCAATCTCCAACACAACTTCGTTTGTAGTGTACACACGTAGGTTTATGCATTTGCTTTGCTTCGAGAACCCAATCTCCGTTGGTGTGGAGGGTGACATTTGTGTAGTTGGGCGCCACAGGCACCCTACACAACTTCAAAATCTATCCATACTCCCCGGTCTGGATTAAGTTCCATTTCATAAGAATAATGCTAAACTTATTGAAAAGAGAACTGACTGAACTAATGTTCACTTTCGACTGTTTTGTAAAAAAGAATAAGAATAAAGTATCTCAAGCCATTCAGGACCAGTAGTTTTCAAAACCATTTCCAAAATATTATGTAAAGCAACAATTTAAATATTGCTATGTTAACAAAAAGGCAAATTTGAGTACAAATACCCTAAAAATAATTATAATGATTATTATTTTCTCTATGTAAAAGCATTGGATCCTTATGTATCTGGCTCAAATGCAGTAAAATTTTAGACTGTTATCATTATGATTATAACTTCAATTGTTACAAATTTTAATAATCTGGTAGTCTCTTGGATACCACGCAAATATAATAATAATAATTTGACTTTATTTAAGGACAATATTTAGACCATCTAGTCCATTCTTACATGTAACCCTGTATGACGAACACAAACATCCATGCCCTTGGTGGGATTCGAACCCGCGACTTCAGTATCCGTCTGCAGATACTCTAACCACCATTTGAGCTGAATTCATGACTTTATATGTGTTCAAAATTCAAGTAGCTCAAATTCTTCATGTAGAAGTTGAAGTGTCAAAATGGTGAATTAATTCCAAATATTTAACCATTTGATTTAGTAAGATGCCCTTAAAGCCATTTCCTACAACCTGTGTAATTTAAGAAACATGCTGCATGAAGTGAAGGACAGGTGAATTATCTGGAGAGAAGTGATATGTACAAATTACATTATGGCAGCTGAAAATCAATGTATGTAGTATAAACCAGGAGGAGCTTTAAATCTCGCATGAAAGAACACAGGAGATGTGCTGTGATTCCTCCCATCCTCACTTTGTCAAGTACCTAACAGAAAAAAAAACTAAGAAGTTCCTATGATCCAATTATTATGAGAGAAAAGACCGAAGAATGGGCATGTTGGAGAAGCTAGAAATCCATACTTATGTCTCAATTGGTTATTACAATGTAGTTAATGATATAATTTTCCCATCTCTTTCCCTGGTCCTTGAACCTCATAATGTTTTCCATTTTTCCCCTCCTTCTCTCTAGAAGCCACTGACAAAACCTTTCCTTTCTCTTCCCCCTCCTACCTTAACCTGATGGTATATGTACCAATTGTTTGTCTATTTTAACACCCATGGATGTTTCTGTCAAATAAAACCTAGAAGTTATTAAAGTGATTTTTTAAGGTGAAATTTTGATAAAGTATTTCATTTTCATCTTTCCTTATCTTGAATGGACAAATTTTACAATGTTAAGCCAAAAGTCATTAATTTCAGTAACTTAGTAATACCCAACATTGGTTAGCATTACCCAAATAATCCTCTTATGTTAAAAATAATTTAAGTTATGTAATTCAGACACTTATAAATAAAAATCATGCTTGAGCACTGGGCATGTGCAAGTAAAGAATTCACTAAGTAGTCTAGAATATATTAAGGCATTTCAATAAATAATGTAACAATTGCCATTATGAAGACATATTTTTTTATTGAAGTAAAGATATATTAAGTACATATATGTACTATTATGATAAGCATTTTACACAAAGTCGCCAAACTTCTTCAAGTATTTATACTAGGGAGGCACTCGATTGTTGATCTCTGCTTCAATGAAACTGGTCTCAAGCTGAGATAGCCAATTCAGTGGGAGCAATGACTGTACACCAACTCCATATATGTTTTTGAGGCATGAAATCAGGTCTGTACACTGAAATCAGTTCTTGATGGATTTCAGCTGGTGGAGTTACTTTTGCCCTCACAAGATAGTTCGTGCAACTGTTCTGTTTTGATTTAAAACTATGGAATAACGGCCTATTTATGAAGGAAAAACTTTGGGATTTCCAATCAAAAGGTATTGTTTTTATATGAACCAACAATCGAAGAAGAAACGTCGAGATCGGAAAGTTTGTACTCTTATTTGAGTATGTATACTGTTTATTGGGGCTACCGGTTTTTCTTCTCAAAATCCGTTCTTTCTTCCGACGAAAATAGAAATAATCAATGTATATTCAATTTAATAAAGGCACAGTTGACTGACGAACGAAACAAGTTGTAATGTGAAATAATATACCGGCAACACTCGCTTAACGTGGCTTCGCTATAACGCTAACGGCGCAGAACATTGATGCCGCGCACACTGCGTTATTGGTTCGTGTCGCCTATGCCCTTTGCCCAGCAGGTGTTCAAATAACAAATACTCCGGCAGTTGAGATAGCCATAAATTGAAACAATATATCTATTTAAAATTACTAACTCCAAACCGTAAGGTTTACCCAGAGAAGCGCTCAAAAGAAACGGTTTAAAATAAAAAATATAAATAAAAATACTTACAAGTTTGCTGTACAATGGCCTAACAGGGACTTGCGGTCAAAACCTAAGCCTAAAAGGGAAAAATAAAAGCACGAGCACTGCACAAATAAAGAAAAACTTCTCTGGAACAAGCACGAAATACGTATTTCGAGAGCTACGCTCCCATCTTCAGTAGCTGAAGTCGTATATCTATACAATAATATTAGAAATTTTACTTGACCCAGGGTTATGGATATAAGTAAAATAGTCCATGGATAGCAGTTGGCATCCAAACATCACTATTCCAGCGGTGAAATCAAACTACGGGCGCACTGACTATACGGAATGGCTCCCGCCTATACCTACTTTTCCGTGAGAGCGATGCGAATCAATTACAATTTTAACCAAATGTTTTACCGGTAACGCTGGTTGCACTAACTTATATCCATTCATGGTGAAGATGTCCCGTCTTGGTGGCTCCTTTTATTAATTTTAAGCGTTATAATATATGAAATGGTTGTTTAATGTTTATGTATATCTGTAACGAGAATAAACCAATTACATAAGTCTAGAGGTTCAATAAGAGTAATTTTATGGCACTATGGGGGGGGGGGGGGCTTCATAACGAATGAAACCTATTTACATGAAATATTATGAGAAAATACTACCCTTAAGCGCTTCTTCGCTTAACGCTTTATTTTTCCCTCAACAAATTGAGAACGCTAAGCAAGGTTTGCCTGTAATAGTAAAAGTATAATTTTACTTGCTTGGAACTTGCTAATGATAACAAAGAATTTCATAAAGATATAAGAAGTTCAAAATATATTGGGGAAAAAATTCTGAAGTTATTATATTCATTAAAATTTTGAATCTTTATTTGATATTGGAAAAAAAATTTCAAATGAAGTTTAAAAGGTTACAAAAAAGTCATATATATTAGTTTATTATTTATTTATCTGGGATGGTATTACCCATACTTCGTATCAGCGAAAAGCTGAAAATGTTCACTTTTTTGTCTCGAGAGATCTGGTAACCCAAATTGTAGCAACTATTCGTAATCTAAATTCATGGATAAATAAATTCCAGTTATCATATACATTCTTAAGATGTAATGCTAAATAATTTCTTAACTTTTCCTTGACGCAAGATCACCGGACATCCCGGATTTCATTTATTTTTCCTAGAAATTGATTTTGTTCAGCAGTTATGATTAATTTAGCGTAAAGAGCGTTTATTCCTTAAATTTTACAGGAAAAATTATCATAATTTCTGGAATCACTCTATTGCCAGATTTTCAGTGAACCCTATTTTCGGAACTGAAATGAAACAAATCCATCTCAACGTTAATGAAACTTATTTAATATAAACATATACTATATATATATATATATATATATATATATATATATATATATATATATATATATATATATATATATACTTTAATATAAACATATACTTGCATATAAATTGTAGGAAACCTAAGGATAAAAATAAATTGAAATACAAATTATGCTCTATTTTTAAAATTCTCAAGTCGACGAATTTGAAAACAAATTCTATGACAATTGCGCATAACATCTTTCACGATCTGAGTTATATGAATCATATGGACCCGTTCCACCAATGGGAAACCAGATGAAAAGAAGACGTTTACCCGGAGTGAGGCTACGTCAAAGTTCAATGTGTAATGTAGTGCAAATGTTCATGTGCAGCTAAATTAATCGTCGGCATGTTTTCGTTTGCCTATTTATTGAGCTTGTGATATATATATAGACATATATAGAACCACATGTCTCTTGAGGTTTTTACTTAAATTGCTATACCTGGCAGTCTTTTTTTCTGCATTTTAAGCAACATTTTACTTTAGCGACACAAGATGGCTTCTAATGTTAATCCAAATAGAATACAAACCCAAGGAACTCCTACAAAGTCACCTCAGCATATGCATCAACAACAAAGTTCTGGTTTTGAACAGTTGGACAAGTCATCCAGCAATACTTTGAAGGTAATTAAAAAATAAGGGGAAACTCAAGTGCAAGAGTTATCGGTCGCTCTCCGCTCTGCTCGGGTTTGTTTTTGAGTTTGTTGACATTTTTATGTGCATGTATTTATGTGTGTGTGTATAATTGTACGAATTTTCCCGATTTTCTTTTTGTTTATATGCTAGAGATTGTTTCTCTGATTTATATAAATAGTGCTTTAAGTAATTTTGAAATTAGCGAAAGATTTCAAGAAAATGCTTTAAAGAATAATGACAGATCTTGTAATTAAGAATTATTTCACTTGACTTTCACCTACGTTTATCTCTATTGACCGTGTGTAATCATTAGGTCTTCAAGCGGCCACAATTCGAGCACTATTTTAATTTCGAACCCCCATCTAAAACTGTCATTGCTAAGGATTATGATTTCTTCTTTGCAAATTTCAATTAAATGCTGTATCCGTACGGGTTTCTTCAGGCTGTCTTCACAGCGGGAGTTTTACTACTCTTCTTAAAAACAGTTAATTTGTCTTGATGATTCCGGATATTAAAATCGGCAAAACCCTATTGTAACATCGAACATCTGCGGTTTTAAACGATATTATGCGGTTTATAGGATTATTTTCATATTTAATTAACGAATTCAGACGCGTCTAGGTAGAGCGATTTGGTCGATGTTAACGAGAAAGGCATTATAATCTCTAGTAAGTAGTTTTAGGAGAAGGCAGGCACTCGAGGCAAATGTTGCTTCACGAAATGAACTACATCTTTCATTACTAATGCCCCTAAAAAGGTCTTTGAACATAGGCTTAGCAGGTTCTTTCGAACTCCTGCCAGTTGCAACCTTTGTCATTCGTTGATGTCTTTTCCCTTTGTCTCCCAGCTAAACGGTTTTCCTTCCTATTTCTCTGCCTTAAAGTTTTCCTTCAAAAGCAACTTTCATTATGTAGTCAATAAATTCCAGTTCTCTTTCATCTTTCTTATAATTTATAATGTTATTTCTGCATCTCATATTCTTCCAAATACGTATAACTTATTACTTCTTACCTTCATTTTATATTCAGTCCTTTCCCATGCCCATATTTTGTACGTTTTCAAGTGTAGGCATTTTCTGGAGTGTTCATTTTTCTACTCCATGCTAGGTAGTATTCCATGTATAGCATTTTCCCTATTTGTTATTTGTTTGTTTCTTCTTGGTAAGAGTTTTTTCTTATAAAGGTTGCTTTAGCTTTCGTTATTCAATCACATCTCATTTGTTCTGCTTCTAAGGTGTCAATACAGTAGAACACTGATTATCCAGATCAAATTTTGAATTGCTGGATTTTTTTAATTTCAACAATCAATTTTTCGTTATCAAAATATGACATATTGCCTTGCCGCTGTTGTTTTGGCGACAAAGTTTACCATGTATCGCCTTTCATTTAAATGATGTCGCCTATTTGAGCAGTGATAAATACTCATCTGGATGCATTAGAAGCAGTTGCTACTGAGACTTATCTTAAAATTTTATCGTGTATTTATCGCCAATCAAAACAATCTTGACAGCAGGTAGGAGGAATAGCTGTTGTGTTGACAAAAACAGTAAACCCAGCCTTATTCTTTCTCAGGCAATTTTGTCCATCTTGAGTAAGGCACTGCCTCGTTTAACTTTGAAAGTTTAATCCTTTGAGTTCGAAAATAAAGTTAGGTTGAAAATGTCTACGAAACAGAAAAGAGTAGTTCTTTAGTTGAACAACAAAGTGGGCATTCTGAACAAGTAAAAGAAAGGTGGATCTATTAAAAAAAATTAGCAAAGAAATGTGGTGTTAGAACTTCAACAATATCAAAATCAAGAATATAACGAGCTTGATTATTCTGTAATGAATCCAACAGTATTAGGCAAAAAACAGTGACTTGATACTAATTTTGTTTCTGTGTTAGAATAATTGTTCAAATTACATGTACCTTCTTTACTTTATTATGTACATTTTTTAAATTTTGTCCAATTAACTGGATTTTTGATTATGTGGACCATCTGTGGTCACATTTAGTCTGAATAGTCAGAGCTTACTTGTTTGAGTGATTTTCACTTGGTTTTTATGTACAGGTTAACTTAAGATTTTCTCTATTTATACACTGTCTTCTAGTTGATAATTTTGATTGTTGCAACAGCCATGAAAAACTTTAGAAAATCAGATGTACATTTCAGCCACAAAGTTGCTGTTATCAGTAATGGTTCACTATCATTGGATTATGTTTTTTTTAGAATTAACTATTGGTGTAAAAAAACCACTGATAATTGCTGCTTTGCTGCCAAAATATTCATCTGGTTATTCACATGTTTATATGAATTATTACTGCATCCTCCAATTTTAGCTCTCTGATTTAACCTAATGCTTTTTGAATTTATCCATGTTTATTGAATAGAACTGCTTATAAGTATCAGCCTTTTCTGTCCTATTTTGTGCTAAGTTGTTCTCATCTTGCTCTAATACAGTGGTTTTCAAACTTTTTAAAGAGACGCCCCCCTTATTTGTAAAAACATTCTTGCGCCCCCTACACTTCTCATAAAACAATATTGACAGTTTTCTCAGCATGTATTTTATTCTAGTAAAACTAAAATGTTCTTACAGTTTTTTGATAGTTCACAATTATATTTCAATCAAACTAAAAGTAAAATAGCACACAAAATTTATTTTAAAAATGACAACTTTTGAATTTCTAACTTCGTATATCAATGACAATAAAATATTTAATGAGATGGGTGGGCTTGTTCTTCAGCATATATTTCTTCAAAACATGGCATTGAAGATGATATTGCCACTTGTAATTCCTTTTCAACAATTAATCGAGATCGATATTTGGTCTTCATTGCCGCTACAGCAGAAAATCCCGTTTCACACAGATAAGATATAACAAATGGTAATAGAACTTGAATTGCCTCTTTGGATAAATTAGGATATTCCTTTTTCAACCTTAGCCAAAATGAAGGTAGTTTTTCAGGTCAAAGTCTTGTTTCAGCATACTATCACAAAACAAGTCGATCAATTGTGCTTGTTCAGGCAACGTAAGATCAAACGTAATAAGTTTACCATATCCTTTGACAGGGAATGGGTTCCTTATCCATTCATTTTTGGAAACATCCAAGTCTTTAAAGTAATGCATGAAGTTCTTTCGTAGGCCGGTCAAATGATTAATAAGCAGATTTTTGCTTTCTTGGAGTTCATTTGCAGTGCAGGTAATTTTTAAACTGGAAAACATGTAAAACATATTAGTCTGTAGATTATATATCCACAGCTCTAACTTTTTCATAAACGCACTCACTTTATCTTTCTGGATAAGAATGTGACTTTGAGGACCTTGAATTGATTTATTTAAGCAACTCAGTTTTTCAAAAATATCCACTATATACGCAAGTTTCAAGAGAAAGTTTTGGTCAGAAAATGAATTCGCTTCATCATTATTGTCCCTAAGAAAAATTAAAATTTCGTCTTTTAGTTCAAACACCCTTTGCAGTGCTTTGGCACGAGAAAGCCAGCGAGTTCCGCAATAATATAAAAGTGCCCTATGCTCTGCCCAAATGTCTTTGCACAATTTTGCAAATAGCCTTCCTTTTAATGGACTTTTTATGAAATTAATTACTCTTGTAACAACATGGAAAACTGCATCTAGCTCTTCACTCATGTTTCGATACAAGAGATTGTCTGTGAAGCATGCAATGGGTCCAAATTGTGCGAGGGGCCACATCTTTAACGAGTGCTTGCAGACCTGCGGTCTTTCCTGACACTGACTGTGCTCCGTCAGTGCAGAGTCCAATACAGTTGTCCCACATTATGTCATTTTCTTTCAATTACACTGAAGATTTCTCATGAAGTGGCATTGCCTTCAATGGGTTTGCAAAATAACAAATCTTCCTTAACAACAGTATCTACAATGTATCGCACATATGTAATCAGATGAGCAGATTGAGAAACACTGCTCTAATATGACTTTCCTTTCTAAATTTGCACTCTTCAATGCCATCATAGCATATAAAATGTTTTTATTGGCAATGGAGTGTTGATATAAAAAATTACCTTTCATACTTGAACATATCCCTTAAAAAATTTTCATTTACCAGTGACGGAATCTATGAGAATTGATGGCGCCTTTTTTCATGCAAGAAGTCACATAGTCATATTGGTCATCTTAGAAATTAAATTAAAATATCATTTATTTATTTTTATTTGTCTAAAAAAATGCTGGGAATAATTTCTTAAGATTATTAATAATGATTTACAGGAGTCATTTTGTTAACGTATTTTATTTCATAAACATGCTTATCTTTTTGCTATGTCTGCCTGTCTGTGCAATCATTTAAATTATATTTAGGAAGTAAATGGTGGTAGATATAAGACTAAAATTTTCAGGGTGTATATGATCTCTGATATGATTTATTATGCTGCCAAAAAACTTTTTGGAAAATTTGGTGTTCGGCATGGGGTGCCTTCCTAGTTTTCAAATTAAGTTTCTGAGCAAATGGTTATAGATAGAAAGTTAAAAATTTTCACTATTTGTTTGACCTTTAATGTCATCTAAAACTGTGCAGGAGAAAGTTTTTTGAAAAATCGGGGAGCGTCAGGGGGCTCCTTTTTTGGAGAAATCAGAGAGCGTTAGGAGGGTTATTTTTAGTAATCTAGTATGTTCATATCATAAGCCAATAATCATTAGATTAGAAGCCTAACGTGTGTAAGGGCCTGAATATACTTTTTAAATTAATTAGTGAATAAATTATTTGTCATATAATTATATTATTAAGTTTACAAAGAATTTTAAGTAATTCTAAATAAACTTCAATAATTTAAATGTGCCTTTTCATATTGTGTCTGCAAATGAAGCTCCCATTTTTAGAAATACATTTTAGTTGGGACTGCAACACAGTTGACCGAGCGAAGCAAGATCTCTCCTATTGAGTCCCTGTACATGTTGTCTGTTTGTTCTACGATAATTTCATGTGCATGTACAAATAACTTAAGAGTCAACATCCTATAGTTTTTTTAGAACACCACCCTTTAGTTCCTGCACAATTTGTGTTAGTGCATTGTGCTAATTTCTAAGTCTTATCCAATCAAAATGAAATTTAGCGTACATACAGAAAACATCAAATGACAAGGAAAATGTCAAATAAAAATTTCTCTAAAATGTACAGGGAGCCTCCCAAAGGTGCGCAATTTGCATTTGCGTGGTCTCTCCTGTTGTCCCTGTGCACTTTGTCTATTTGATTGTTTGTTCTACTATAAATGCCGCCTCATTGAGGAGACTAAGGCTTAGGTTCATTTGCCATTAGTTCCTTATTTGTTGCATTTCTAAGATTTACATTTCTTTCTTACATATTTTACTGCTGAGGGCAGCACTTTCAATTCTATTCAAATTTTACATCCCCACAGTATGATGCGCAGGAGAACTATGAAGATGATAATTATATTGAACATGTGATTCCCCCCCACCAGCCCTAAGTGGGCTGAGCGAGACCAAAGATCCTGCAGATCCCCTAGTAAATTATTCATTATACAGTTATGCCTCATTTAGTGCATGTTCGTTTAGCACAATTGTCATCTCAATTTTTATTTAGGAAATAAAGTTTTTAAAGGCTATGGTCTGTTATTAAAAATTAACTTAAGTATATAAAAATTTTATAATTATAAAAATAAGTTTAATTTTCTTTGGTGTGCATGCAGTATATAGTAAATGGATGAAACTGGGTTATCTAGGACGTAACTATGTTTATTTACCTTTTATGCACACAAAATGCTTTTTAAGGAAAAAGAAATGCATGATTTACAATTAATGAATGAATGGCAACGTAAAGAGTACAAATACTTAGAGTGAGGTAAGTTTTAAATAATTTTTGATTGATTAATTACAACTGATTAGAAAATAAATCAGTATATAAAAAATTTAATATTTCATTGGCATCAACTTTATTTCCTTGTTTGGATGTTTTTGTTATTGGTATCTTTGGGTAAACGATCTTCTACTGTAATAACAAATATTAATTATTATTATTATTTTCAATATTAATCATGTGTATTTAAACATTTTTGCTTATTTAATTTTATAAACATAGATTTACAAAGGTATATAAAAATGATGAAATTTCTGACTAGCACAAATTCAGTTAGTGCAAAGAGGCATCTCCGTTCTACTGAATATATGCTTTTTTTGTATTTTGGGATGAGTTTATTGTCACAATACAATCTTAAGCTGGACTAACAACTCAGAAGTGGCAAATGTGTTTACACAGTAGCAAACAAAATGTCTTCACATAAGTAAATATAAGTTTTTCAGAATGGAGCAGTGTTTCTTAATCTGTGGTCCACATGAACTTGAGAAGTGGTCCACATTGATTGACCAGTGATCAATAAACTAAAATTAAAAATAATTCTTGAATAGTTTAGAAAAGGTTTTTTAGGAGTATCACCAATTGAATGCCATCTTGCTCAAAATCTATAAATCCCCCTCATATTACCAGTACCTAAACCTTTCTCTTCAGGCATAATTTGGGCTCAATAATTCTCTGTTGTTGTTGTAAGGCTTAATTCATATAAATTTGAAACACTTAGTTTATTCTTTTACAATGTTTTAAATGCACAATGCAATGTTTCTAAATCAGGATGCTTATATGTTTCAATTGCATCTAAGTTTGTGGTTTTATTATTATGTTGTAACCACAAAATAGGGTGTCCGATTATTATTACAATTATTTAATTATTACTTTTCAGAGGAATCCCAAAATGGAACTAAATAAAGCTGATCTTTTGAAGTTAATGAGCTATCTTGAGGGGGAACTTCAAGCAAGAGAGATTGTGATTGCTACTTTAAAGGTATGTGGTTATTACCGATGCTTAATTTCCATCTGTGAGTAGAAATTCAATTACTTTTTCAAATGATTTAGGTTACTTCTGTTACAAGAATGAGTTCTATAGCTAACATGCTAGGGCAGCTGTTATTGGATGTAATACATCAGTTTTCAATTCCTATAATTTTCTGCAAGCATGGTTATTTTTATGAAATTAATAGACTGTGCTGTAAGTTTGTGGGATTCCATGATTAACACTTATTTAAAGTAAATCGATTTTTAATTAAAGGGTTCACAATAATTTATTGAGTTAGCAACTTGGTTTCAACATAGCATGTCATCCTCAGCCTCAGAAAAGAGACTGCATAAAATAAAAATATTTTGATTGTAGGGTTACCGAGGGAAGTGGGCAGTTGTAGGAACCCAAAAAAGGGTGGAGGGTGAGATGCTGGTTTTACCTTAGTGAAAATATTCTTTAGTTGGGACAAGAGAGAAAATATTTTGTATAGGACAATTCCCTGATCGAAAGAGCTTAGAGATATCTGTAATTCATTGAAGAAAATCAATGGATATATGATAAATGAACCCTCAAAGTGGATGGTGCTCAGGACGACATATGTCATTGCACATTCTTTTTGGGGAGTGGTGGTGGCTGAGTGGTTAGAAAGTTGGTCTTCCACGCAGCAATCCCAGGTTCGAATCTGGCGGAGGTTGGATTTTTCAACCTGGGATCATCCCGTCCCCTACTTGTATGCTTTGAGGAGACCACACAAGTCGGTGCTCCATCCTTTGGAAGGGACATTAAGCGGTAGGCCCCCTTGGTGCTGTTTGTAAAGAGTAGGCTAATGCCAGCACCAGGTTTCCCTCCTCCCTTGTGAGTGTGTTCGGTGTGGAAGGACTAATGGCTATAATTATTCAAAATGTTGATTAGCCAGAAATTCCACACAAACGAACAAACATTCTTGTTGGGTTAAAAAGATTGTCATTTCATACAAGACATAGGTTACTTTTCCAGAGGATACAAAATTTCAAGCTGTTCAAGTTAATTTAAAACATTGAAGTTCAAAATGAAACTGTATTTGGTTAAAATCAAAGGGATGATTAGCAGAGATTAAGTGATTAGAAAAGTGGAAATTTTTTAACCTATCGATAAAAGATTTTTGCGGCTAATTGGATCTGATTTTTAAATTTTTGTGTTGGTATTGAAGTTTATACTGGTCAATCTTTATGTGATAGTTTATATATGCTGCTCTTAAATTCTTATTCTGTTGTATAATAGGGGCTCCGCCCCTACTTGCTGTGAGTGTCAATCCTGTGCCTCGCTCGGTGAGGAGAATTCACCCGCTGCCCTACTTACCCCATGAATCCCCTCCTATCAGCATATATTTAAAGTAGAAAATTACATCAAGCCCCATTTTCATACTTTCTCTTAGTAGACAACACATTTCATATCAAATTCATTTCTCCCCCTCCTATCCTTCCTATATACAGTAAAACCTCTCATTAACGAACATCAAGGGACCCAATTTTTCGTCTATTCGTTATTCGGAAATTCGTTGATCGGAGGTTATTGGGCGTTGCATAACTTCAGGGGCGCATTGTCTGTTAGATTATACGGGAGCAACGGGGTTATCCAAATGAAGGCATATGCGCAGATACGGCGTAACTCTACTAAAATACACCCATTTTCAGGAAATGGTATCACATAAGTTGACGATATTCAAAATGCGCCCGCAATGTTTAATAACCAGCCATATTGATTTGAAGCTCCGACGACACAATGGGCCACTTTCATTCATCTCCTTTTGCAATGTTTGACAGTGGCAAGCACCAAATAACTGAAATGCAGTGTTATTTTTTCTAGCATTGATTGGCAGGTTTTGCACGAAAACATCCTCTGCAATTTTTTATTATGCGACTTTTTTCGAGGTTGCAATGCATGGAACTCGCTGAGCCTATCCTAAAGCATCTGTTGAATCGCCAAGTTTATAAAAAATATTGACAGCAATGCCACTTTTTAACACCCATTAATAAACTACTATTTGACCTCCACGGCACAGGTTGCAAATATTTCAAAACGAAATGAATGAAAGCAGCATTTTCCTCATAAGAAAGCACTAACTGTCGTTGGCACTCAAAATCAAGACTCCAATCAATATTTTTCACTAACCTTCTTAACAACACTCCAGCTCCGTCTCTGACGAATAAATTAACTATCACCGCCGTCAATTGTTCGCTATCCGGAGGTCTTCGCTATATAGGGGTTCGTAAGGTAGAGGTTTTACTGTATTTGGATGGTTTTCTGGTCACCTGAGGATGTTACTTTGTAATGAAACTGGTCAATTAAAATTTGTATATGTAGATCAATAAATTTCTTCCATTTTCCTTATTTATAATTATGGAATAGTTTCATTAAGTTATCCTTGAGGCTATTAATTTCTTGGTGGGTACTGGCTTGGCTAGCCTGGACCCAAATAAGAAAAACACCCACATTCATAAATGGGAAAGTTAATCTGCTACGATAGTTCATTGGTAGAATATCTGCCCAGCAAGTGGAAGACCCAGGTTCAATTCCGGGCATAGGAGAATTTTCTCATTTAAAAAATATTCCTAACCTCACAGCTCATGCCTGTCTGTGTAGAATCTTAAGATGACATAATTCCATCAACATATTTGAGGACAATAACAGTCCAGCAGTCTCAGTCTCCTCAGCCCCAGAGCTATGCATAGCATTGTCACCTCTCCCAGAATTCTGGGAGTATATCGGAATTAACCTACCTTAGATACGTCTCCCCCAGAATCTGGTAAAACTTGTTGGGGAGCCCAAAATCATCATAATAAAGTAATTTTCAACTTTACTAATCTTTTTACCTTATACAGTAAAACCTGGTTAGTGCGTTTTTGCAGGGGACAGGACAAATGAATGTATTAACAAGGAAAACATGTTAAGCATGTTACATGCATTCACATACACTACACCACCTTTTTGAACTACACATGCTTGCGGTTTGCGAATTTGCACTTGGCGACAAAACTTTTTACGACCATTACTTCTGTTTCGCAGCAGTTAAATTGCAATATTTATGATAAAAAAGTGCCTATTTTTAGGTTGACGAACCGTATTAATACATTGCGTCTTATGTGAAAATAGGACTTGCACTTTGTGAATTTGCATTTTGCATCAGTTTTCCGGAACCAATTATTCACAAAGTTCAAAAAGGTGGTATACTTTAATCAACACTTGTCCGTAGAAAGAATTCCATAGGTACCTATGCTGTGCTATAGACTACCAAATGATATATCGAATCAAAGGCTAGTTAAATGGTGATCTATCCATGGTTGAACTTGCACAAAAATGTTTTACATTTACTTAAAAAAACTTGTCCACATAACTGTTTTTTATTTTTAATCCCCAGTCTATAAATTTTTGAGTCCAACTTTGTAATTAGATTGATAACATCGTCTTCTACCACAAAACTAGTCACATATCGGTGTACTATGTCCATAGCCTCAACTGTTTTAGACAGACTGGGAAGGGATTATGGCTCTAGTTCCTCTTCATCATCACATCTTCATTTTCTGCCACCTGCTGTTTATGTATGTTATCTGTTGACATGGTCTGTCAGATGGTGATATCGTTGCTTTGAGAATGTGCGGAATGGAACATCTACAGCGCTACGGCTAATTTGCCGTTATTTGTTCTTACGTAACATCATGAAAATGATGATTGTATCTGGATGAGCCCGATGAGGACCAACATATTTGTTATATGATCATAAAACTGAGGGTCCTATTCCATTTTTAATGATTTATAACTTGCATCTGCATTTTTATTGTTTCGCCTTTACTTAAGAGGCAAGTTATGGAGTGGCGTGTTTTTTTGTGACGATTCATTGAACATACTTACCAGGAAACATCATTATTTTAAAATGTACTAACCAAATATTTTAAACAAGTATTTAAATGGAATGCAATCAGGACCTTGAGAAATCAACGTACTAAAGAAGAAAACGTGCTAACAAGGAACATACTAACCAAGTTCCACTGTATTAAGTTGAGATTTTGGTAGAATTATTTCCTATGATTCCAATGAAGCTATACTTAATGTATAAATATACTCTTTATACAGTCGATAATAGCCCAAGAGGCTGATTCACCTTAAATTACACACATACACTCTTTATACAGGATCATGTTGGTTTTTACCTCTGACGCACCACTAAAGGGTCACCTGATTTTTATTACAATTTAAACTAATCAAGAAACATTCAACATTGTTTTCGATTCCTTTTCAAAAGTAACGAGTTGGAAGAGAGTTAAAGAAAATTTTAACGTTTGTGCTTTGTCTCTGTATCCAACACAGCCTGCAAACATGGGCTTAATATTATTAATGGATTGTTGTGGAAATGTCGAAACAAATTAAGTGTGGATGTCAAGGCAGAAATACAAGTATGCACCAATTTTAATTACTCTTGTAAAGATTTCCTTGCCTTTTTACTATCAAAACCAATCTTTTGGAGACTGCTTGAAGTTTTTTAAAATACAAATTCAAATGAAATTATTGAAGTATGGCTTTTAAAGAAATGGTATTTTTAAGTCTCTTTATTATAATTTATAGAATTATGTTAAAACAAAATTAAGGTTAAATATTCATGTCTTTTAAATAATAAATAAAAAAAATTATTGTTCTCATTAGCTGTTTTTTAACCGATAAACAATCTTGCAATTAATTACTCATATGGTGGATATCTTGGAGATCTTGGGTCAGGCAGAGGAACAGTCATCCGAACTGCGCAGCTATGCGAAGAGAAATCACCTACTCGACAATCGTTGGCGATATAGCGTCTGCCATGTCCGATACATGCTATGTGGCTCACGTTCGGTGTGAGGCTACATCGGCAAATCTATTGTGGTGATTCAAAGCCACATTGCGTAGAAAGCTTGCTCGCATGGCTTAGCTTTCGGTGTGAGTTGGCCTTTAGGCAGTCGTATATATGAGTTGGGACGTGTGTGGATCTTATTTACTTTAAGAGAGGACGTATGAGTGGGGGGTCGTAAGTCGAGCAGTCGTAAGTCTACTTTACTCATAACACTGTTAACATGGAAATTGTTATGAAAACAAAATTACATAATCTTAACTAATTTTTGGGTGCTGAACATGAAAATGACATTAAAAAATGTGAATTGGCTCTTGTTTTCAAGTTACAGAAGGGATCCCATATCAGTAAGTTATTCCTGCGTAAGTGGTTACAGCTCTCCGAGCTGAGATGCGGCAGCACCGCATTCCAAGGTCACAATGCTTTTAGCACTATGTGATCAGCTACCATTGTCTCAGATGCTTTTTGTTTTGTCTGGCAGTGTTTCATTGTAATTCTGTGAGTCCGGTTAGGTGCTCCATGATTTTCTGTTAGCTGTTGTTCTCGGTGAGGTTATAATCTTTCTGTTAGACTTTGTTTTAGGCGGGATAAATATGCCCCATAATTGTGTGAACAGTACAGATAACTTCTGCCACATATGTGGAGAAGTCACGTTTACTTCAAGGAAGTGTGCTTTAGCCTCAGTGATAAAAAAGCTTACTTCCTGTACTTTGGCTGTAAAGTATGTGACCAGCTGGGCTCTGCACGTGTGCTGTACATCCTGTTCATCAAAGCTCAACGCGTGGGTGAATCGCAAGGAATGTTCCATGCCTTTTGCAGTACCCATGATATGGAGGGAGCCAACAGATCATGTCACAGACTTACTTCTGTATGGTGCCTCCTATTCAGAAAGGGATTACCAAGAAGAAAAAGTGGACAGTAGTGTACCCAAATATACCATCTGCTATGCACCCAGTGCCTCACGGTGAAGGACTGCCCATTCCAGAAACCCCCGACAGTTTTTCCATAGACTGTGATGAGGAACAGCGTGATATACCCGAAGAAACACCGCAGCCATCTACTTCAAGTGATCCAGAATTTTGTGCGAACGTGACCTCTGCTGAACCACATAAGATCACGGAGAATGAACTTTATGACCTCATCAGGGATCTTGAACTGCCAAAGAATAAAGCAGAACTGTTGGCCTCAAGGCTGCAGCAGTGGAATCTTCTTGAGGACACTGTGAAAGTGACTGCATTTCACTCCCGACAAAAAGATATTGAGCAGTTCTTCAAAACAGAAGGCGAACTCTGTGTTTGTGAGGATGTCGATGGCCTGATGGCAGCATTGAACATCAGGCACAATCTGGAAGAATGGCGACTATTCATAGGCTCTTCTAAGGTTAGTCTAAAAGCTGTGCTGTTGCACAATGGAAATGTGCTGCCTTCAATCCCTGTTGCCCATGCCATCAACACAAAGGAAACGTATGTAAACATGAAACACATTCTCATCTGCTTATTCTACAAAAAATATGAATGGCTGATTTGGGGTTATTTGAAGGTAATCGCCATTTTGCTGGGAATGTAAAAGGGTTACACAAAGTTCTGTTGCTTTCTATGCGAATGGGATAGCCGTGCCAAGGGTATCCACTTCAAGAAGAAAAATTGGCCTCACTATAAATCACTTACACCTGGAATGAAGAGCATAGCTTTTGAGCCGCTGGTAGATCCCAGTAAAGTTTTGCTTCCACCTCTACTTATTAAACTGGGTCTTATTAAAAATTTCGTAAAGGCATTGGACAGGAACGGACCGGCATTTACATACTTGTGTGAGAAATTCCCAAGGCTTAGTATGGAGAAAATCAAGGCAGGAGTATTCATTGGTCTACAGATATGTCAACTCTTCAAAGACCAGCAGTTTGATCTCGACCTCAGTGATGACGAGAAGTCTGCGTGGAATGCCTTCCGACGTGTTTCGACTGGTTTTATAGGAAATGTAAAAGCCGACAATTTCAGGGAGCTTTTGGAGGATCTCATGACTTCATACAAGAAACTGGGCTACAACATGTCACTGAAGTTGCATTTCCTCCATTCACACCTGGATTTCTTCCCAGCTAACTGTGGTGCCGTAAGCGATGAACATGGTGAGTGTTTCCTTCAGGATATCTCAGTGATGGAGCAGAGGTACAAAGGCAAATGGAGTGTTGCCATGTTAGCCGATTATTGCTGGATGGTGAAAAGGGATGCTCCAGAAGTTCAGTACAAGTGACAAGCGAAAAGGCGCCGTGTTTAACGCAGGTACGTTCATAGCTACATATATCCTGCTCCCATATCACAATATGACAAAAGTGTAAATGTGAGGAAGTGACATTTTTTCGAAAACCAGAGCCAATCCGTCAATTTTATCTCTATTTTCATGTTCAGCATCCCAAAATCTATTAAGTAAAGTTATTTCCATTGCCATAACAGGATATAACCCAAAATTTGTTGTTCTGTAATGTGGTAACCCTAGCTATGCATCTTGTTTGTTTAAAATATATATGTCGAATGAGAAATCCCCATTAATGTATCCATGTACCCCTAATGAAAATTTGCTGTATATAAGAATTAAATGAGGGCATCTAACCATGTATGTTGCTAACTGAAATAATTTTGTTGTTGTTTAACATGCTCGCAATGATGTGACCCCCCAATGAGTCATGGGCATTTCTTTTCGTGGGCATCATGGCCCACTGGTGGAACACGATGCCTATGAGTTGTATAGTCTTCACTCATGCAGATGGCCTGTAAGAACTATTCTAAGATTTTTTATGGCCACAAGAAGCAATTTGTGCATGTACCAGTGGAAAGTCTTTAGTCACATCAATTTTCAAAGTTGGAGACAATTAAAATAGAGACTCAAGCACACCTTTTTAAAAACTCTTCTGATGAATCAGTAGTTTTATATAAATCTTTAGAATCTGAGAAACTACTTACAAAAATGCTGGAATCTTAAATCCCTATGTCTTCCAATATTGAACACTTCAGGGATTAAAAATACATATATCTCCTTGTAACTCTTCAACTGCAATGGGTCCAAATTCAGGGTTGAAAGACCCCTTGAGGTGTAACGTCGCCCCCTTGCTTAGCTCAGTCATGGTTCACCTTTGGGAAAGAAGAGTTGAGCGCCAGCACAAGTAAGGGAGAAGTCATGCTTGTGCTCGGAATGGGAGAGGTTATGAGGGAAAGGATAGAAAAAAGATATTTGTGATTTCCTCAGATTACCTAGATGGTACGCCCATCAATCTCATCACCGGAAATCCCAAAGGGAAGAGAGGGAAGGGAACGGGTAGGAAATTATGTAGGGGATAAGATAGGAAGGAGGAGGGAAAAGAGGAAGAAGAGGGAAAAGTAAACTGAGACCCGTCAAATGTCAGACAACACTGCGAGGAATCTATCCACGCACTCCATGCCACACGTTCTCCCTATGACCCACTATATTCTCACTCTGCGGTTCGCACGGTTGACCTAACCTTGCCGGTACATGAGAAGGATAAAAATGAGACCTTGGCCTCGCGAACTCGCCCGTTATATACCTGCCGTGAGGCGGCGGCGACCTCTGGGGAACCCATGCAAACTGCCACGGTGGGCGTTAAAAGTGGGGACCCGATCGTGCACGTTACACCACTCCCCCTCCTGTTAAATGGGAGTCGAGGTGTCTCTACACCAACAACTACAATGCCCGGCATGCATTGTGGTTCAGTATACTGCCTTCAAATCCTGTGCATGCCATTCACCTGATGGCTTCCTGCTAGATGTTAGTAAGCGGTAAATGGAATCTGAGATTTCTCCCCCGTTAACATAAGGGCCTACGAACTTTGGCTCAAGTTTCGCAGATAAGAAACCTGCTGCATCTGATTAGGGATGATTTCTTCGCCACAGGAGAGTATTCTTTGCGAATTTCACTTCACACCGGCACAAGTTATAATATTTAGCTTGCCTGTCTGACACTTTTTGTTGCGCCTCACCGGCCCTATCAAATATTTCCCGCAGGGATATTCTAAGTTTATCGGCATATTCGCATGGCTCGAACTCCATCATATCAGCGGATTCGGTGGTTTGGTACACATCCTCGGGTTTTCTTAACTCCCTCCCCATCTCTTCGTAGGTGTTTTCCGCAGTGGGAATTTTTCTGTGTTAAAACATAACTGATACACAGTTTTTTATGACCCACAAAACTAACATTCTTTGGTAATGCTCTGTTATCTACTAACAAATATATTAACTTGTAATTAATTTGTATTTTGTTAAAATCTGTATGTAATTAATTTCTCTTATTTTGTAAATATTGTAATTACTTATATGACGAAAGGGTTAAATGTAAGAAGGGACTACATAGTCTCAATTTCGCCCTAATAATGTCGTTTGTCTGTCTGTCCCATGGTTCAAAGTAGCCGGGGTGTACCCTGTGAACTCAGAAATTGCCGTGCACAAAGAAAACATTAGGTCGGACTAGTTTTCGTCCCATTTCCGTTGTGATGTTTCACAAAACATTGATATCATCATTTTAAGGTTGCGATTAGTTCGCTCACAGAGATTTGCTTGTGGAAAATAAGGAGCGGTATGGCGAAGTCGCACATTAAACAAGCGGCATACCTTCTGCAACACCTAACTCACATACTTGGGACCATTGTCCGACAACAACACTTCCAGGCATCCTCACTGGTTTATTACCTCAGAAGTATTCCGTGACATGGTTTGCCTTTACGCAGCACAAGGGAATGGCCACCGGCCAACGTATACTCATGTATATGAACATCAACACATATCTTTTACCTTTAAGAGATTGTAGCAGGGGCCCAATTGTATCGGTTGAGACCATTGTCCACAGTAACATCATTTCCCGTGTCTTCATTAGACCCGCGGGTTTAACCTGTTCCTTTTTGTAGCATTGGCAGAGTTGGCATCGTCGAACGAAATTCCCATCTTTCCTAAGACCCTGCCATGAGTAGAAGTGTTGTAATTTCTTCAGGGTCTTAAAAAACCCCAAATGTCTGCCCCGTGAGGAATCATGATTAGCCTCTAGAAGTCGCTGTCTTTCACCAGAAGGGACCAGAAACTTCCATTCATTAACGCCTCCTCGGGTGTGGCTCCTCTCGTAGACCCTTCCATTGGTCACGCGTAGCCGTGGATGTTTTGTAGGTTCATTCTCCGCTTTCTTGCATAAATCTAAGTACCATTCATCACTGTTCGCTGCTGCTTGGAATTCCGGCACGTTCTCTAAAGCTCCTATGCACGATAAGGCATCCAGAACCACGTGAAATTTCCCTTTGCGATGAATAATTTCGCAGTCTTATTGCTGCAATTGTGAGATCCATCTTGCCAGCCAGCCTTGTGGATTATTATAATTGAATAGCCATTTCAGAGAGGCATGATCCGTCATCGCCGAAAATCGTTAACCTTATACAGCTTAAATTTCGTGATGGCGAATAGTACTGCGAGACACTCCCTCTCGGTGGCACTATAATTCCTCTCTGAGGCACTGAGTGTGCGAGAACAATAGGTGATAACATGTTCTTTGCTGTCAATATTTTGTGACAAAACTCCTCCCAAGCCGACATTAGAAGCATCGCATTGAATGCAAAACGGGAGGTCAAAATTAGGGCAAGACAATATTGGAGCTGATACAAGACTCACCTTCAGTTTATCGAATGAACTTTCTTGGTGCTCGACTGTCTTTGTCCTACCAGGGACCTTCTCAAAAAATTTTATCTCTGAGTCTAAGAACCACATCAGATCAGAATCCAGTTGAGCCGTTATGGAACTTTCCTCGATTACTTCTTTGAACCCACCGCTAAATGCTTCCTGGCTAGTGTCCACTTTCACGATCGGAATATGGGTAAAATGTCAAAACAGGTAACCGCCAAGATACCATTTAAGCGAAGAGGTAGACTCGCACTCCTGGAAACCTCCTACTTTCACCCGTCGGCCATTTCCAACCGCTAAGGGCGAGCATGTATGGGAGTGCCTAAACCCTCCAGCCAATTTTCCACCGAATGGTTAATGACGAAATTAATGGCTCCTGAGTCCAGCAAAGCGGGCCACTCGTAGATAGGGTAACTGAAGGTATTAACGCCATGCAGGTTTTAATGCCATTAATTTTAAAGGCTTGGTTACGAAATATTTCGGTGGTGGCAACACTGTCGAGAGGCTAGTTGTGAAGAGGGGAGCCGAGTTGACTTGTTATGTGGCCTTGAAATGTATTGCTGCCTCAGTGTGAGTTTAACAGCAGTCGTGTGAAGAGTGTAGTTGAGAAAGACACATTTTGAAGTGCTTGAATATATTGTTGAAGATGGAGTAAGTATGAATAACATGTTAAAGATCATTTCAATTAAAAATGTGATTGGTGATTTGTTAATACGGTTTCTTGATGTTGTTATAGTGAAAATAGCTGTTAACTTATTTCATTATTCGCAGCTGCATTTTAGTTTAAAATAAATATGGCATCTGCAGGTTATAATGCCACAGCGACATTATAGCCCTCCTATAGTTTTATTTACTTTATTCTAAACAGTTAACATGCACAAAAACACTAAGTAATATCAGAACATAAAGTAAACACTGTAAACACCAATTAAAAGAGATAAATTTCCTTTTTTAAATCTTGTTTACAAGATGGGAATACCCTGTCAAAATCTACGAGCACACTGGACCACTGAGGATCTACGGCAAGTGATGGAAGCAGTCAGAAGTTGAAGTGTTGCAGAAGCTGCAAGAAGATTCAAAATTTCACGAAGAACTCTCCAAGACTGGATGAAAAAAGGTACTGATAAAGAACCTGCCAGAAAACTTGGTCGAAGTCCTGTTTTCAATCCTGAGATTGAACGCCAACTAAAGGAAAGAATTGTTAGACTTCAGCAAGTGGGTTTCGGCGTTACCAAAAAACTTGTTTGTGAAAAGCAGTCAAAATCAGCTGTGTTGAATATCAAAACCCCCTTTTCAAACGGTAAAGCGGGACGATATTGGTTTCAAGGGTTCTTGAAGCGCAATCCCAATATTGTTCTCGGAAAGGGGGAAAATCTAAGTTATGGTAGGCTCATGTATTTTAACAGGGAGACTGTGAATAATTTTTTTCAACTCCTGGGTTTGACCTACGACCAAATTGAACTCCAACCACCTCAACAGATCTACAATGTTGATGAATCAGGGCTGCAACTAATTTTTAGTGGTCAGGACAATGTCCTTGCACAAAAGGGCAGTAAGAGAGTGCATGTAGCAACGCATGGAGAACAAGGAGAAAAGGTTACAGTAATAGCATGCACTATTGCTACTGGTAGTACTTGGATCCCCCCTATGGTACTTTATAAAGGAGTGTATGGAAAGAAAGAATTTGGAGATGATCTGCCTACAGAAAGTGTATTTTGCATGATGCCAAAGGGTTACGTTACAACAGATGTATTCTGTAAATTCTTTCGTCATTTCAACCAGTTCTACTCACCAGGAAACTGCCTCCTCATACTCGATGGCCACAGAAGCCATCTAGATGAGTCCATATTGGATGTAGGGGAAGAACTTGGTATTACGATACTTTGTCTTCCGTCTCACTGCAGTCATTAGCTCCAGCCTCTGGACAAAAGTTTTTTCAGGCCACTTAAAGTTGACTGGATTCAGGCTGTCGACACCTGTCGCCAACATCCTGGCAGATCCATTGGGAAACTCCAATTTCCTAAGCTCTTTTCGGAAGCATAGTATCGTGCCTCAACCCCTGCTAATGCAGATTCTGGATTCAAAGCAAGTGGCATCTATCCTTTCAATCCCAATATTTTCCCAGAAACAGCATTTGCTCCGAGCTCTGTATCCGAGAAACCAAACCCAGAAAACACCACACCAATTCAAGTTCAGAACCTGACCACTCATCAGAGGAACACAATTAAAAACCTTCTTGCATCTCCTAAGATTGAAAGAAAAACAATCAAAAGGAAATCAATGAATGCCAAAGCTACACTTTTGAGTAGAGAGCTTTTCAATTAACATTAAATGTTGTCGACTAAAGCCCGAAGTCACAAATGAGGAAACGAGCGACTAAGAGAAAGCAAAAAGACTTGTACTGCGGAGACTACTGTGGATACTTCTATGACAAATGACCCAGGAAAAATTGGATCCAGTGCACTGAATGCAAAACGTGGTACCACGAAAGCTGTGAATGGGACTGTGTTCATTGTGTGAAGACAGTTGTGTGCAACTAGATGGCAGTGATCTTGACTAAAACCAGCCTGTGCCATATTTAATTGCTATCTACTTATTTGAATGTTACTTCTATTTTACTAAGTAGTTTATAATCAGGAATGTGATGTTCATTACAATAAAAGTTCATTATACATGTGAAAAAATCGAAATGGCTTTATTACCTTCACTGAAGGGAACAACACCAGTTTGCAGCATTCCTTAATTTCTCCTGTTGTTGTAGTAAATATAAATAATTGGTTACTTCTTACAAGAAGATTGGATAAACCATGTTATAAGTCACTTCTTACAACAAAAAGCATAATTAATGGCCACATTTTTAACCAACTGCAGCTAATTAACTGAAAAGGTGGCGTTAATACCTACAGTTACCCTATCTATCTTCACAAACATTCTATTGGAGATAGCGGCTAATGTCTTTGAGTTATTGGAAATGAAGTCCCTCACCGTTCTGAGCCATTCTCCCCAACGATTATCCAGACCCTTCAGCTTTTTAATAATCCCTGAGATGCCTTAGGCCTGGGTCGGAGGAATCTCGATGGCATTTCCTGTACAAACACAGTCTCCCATCTCTTTTCTGGCACTTCCACAGTGGTGGCAAAACTTCTGTAGGGGCCTCCTACATTGGTGGGAAAAGTGACAATTTGACCCACAGTTCCAGCAGTTATTCCCACGTTCTTTACGATCCTCGGTGACCATTGCGAGAGCGGAACTTGTCTGTGTCAATCTTGCATCCGACAAAGCAAACTCGGCATCCAACATCGCTGAAGCTTTAGGAGGAGGTCTATAAGCGAGCTGTCACACCTCTATTTTTTCGATGCCTCGCCCAGCATACATCAAATCCCCCCAGCTACGGAACACTTTACCCACCAGTTGGGATGCATAGCTATGATGCAGATTGCTATATACCAATTCCACCAATTCATCTTCTACTAGAGGGCCCCTAAGGCGATGGTTCATGGCTGCGAGACAAGTTATGTAATCAGTAATTTGCTTGCCCATGCCCTGCGTTCTCACGAATCTATCCTTTTTCAACCTCATATTGTAATTGAATGGCTGATAGGCCTCGCGAATCGCTTCTTTAGCTTTGATGTAGGACTTAAAACCGTCTCTATTCATGCAATACCATCGTGTTGCTTTTCCTTCCAAAAGATCCAAAATCAAGCACCACATTACTTCATCGGGCACAGAGTTGGAAGATTGAAAATCATCGCAACGTTCTAGGAATGAGATGATGCCCTTGCTTTCTTCCCGGTAAAAGCTAAGCCCTTTTGCTTCATGCATTTGGCTAACTTCCACAAATTCTGACATTTTCCTGCATCAGATGCGGCCAAATTCACCAATCAGGTCAAAAGTTCCTCCAAAACCCCATGACTTCCGGGCAGTTCCGTCGCTGTCTCTCTATTATAATACTCCCGGAGCCTAGACGGTAACTGGACTAAGTTTCCTTCCGTGTCTAATTCCAATCTCCAGCATTGAATTTCTGCCTCTGATTTCGATAATTCGTTGATCTATGACGTTCCCACTTTCAAACACGACATCCCGACACTAATTCGAAACAAAAAAAATCAACAGGAAGGAATTTTAGGGTTCTAATCTTCTTTCCCCGAGGTCCACTGGGGAATAAACTACAGGAATTTCAGGTTGGACCTAGGAAGGGTTCGACAAAGATTTGCATAAAACTATGACTATTTATTCTATTTTATATATTTTTTTACATTTTTTAGGTATTTTTTGGGTGAAACAGTTTGATGAATTATTGTAAGCATTCACAGAAACACTATACCACATGTCTTTATTCCAGGTTTTGGATTGCTTCAAGCATACTGCTTTATCATAAATTTCTACATCTTCCCCATAAGTTTTTCAGAAAAAAACCTTCAAATAAGGATAAACAAAGATGCCAGAAGTGTGCAGGGACAGGAGAGAGAGGAGGGTTCATATTTGGCCACTCAACAAAAAAATACCAAAAAATAGAGGTTTTTACCTTAGTAATTCTGCTTGGTGTGGTAATCTTCAAAGCAACCCAAGTACAAAGCAACATCACACAATTCACATCAGTAAATGGTGTCCCTTCTTTTCCCATGTTTCGCGCAAACAGTACACCTTTTTTGTGACTTAGCTTTCTTTTCTGTAGGGGGATCCTCGTCAAAAAATGTCTCTTTGTGAAGCATGGCACTACATTGCCTAATGAAAAGTCAACCTGGGACACTATGTGCAGCTATTTGGGCATATTTGAGAAATAATCCTTCTGCCAGTTGCACTGGAAAGGAGAGATGGTCAGTATTTCCTGGTGTTTGCCTGGTAGATGTTGAAGGAATTGAGGACTGTCGTATTCAAGAGTCTTTGAAATAACTTCGTATACCATTTGTTATGACGTTGTCTTTCAAATAAATAAGTGTGCAGTAGCTGATCATTTAGATCCACCCCACCCATACATTTGTTAGTCTACCACACAAATGTGATTCTGTTTTTCTTTACCACCTTTCACTACAGTTCTCATCTCGTCACTGTAAAATGTTGTATTCATTGTGATGATTTTTCTCTCTCCTCTTCATAACTGAAATAGGACCAGAATGCTGTCTAATTATTTGTTATTTTTTTAGCCTCCTTCACGTACCGAGGGATGTTTTTTCCTATTTAACCTTAAGGCTCCAACACAGTTGTTATGATACGTACCTTTTAGTAGTTTAGCATGTGCAGGAGAGTTATAGTAAATTGTCCATCCGGACAGGCTGTCCCTAGTTCGGTAGAGGCTCCACCAGATTCGAAAATATTGCTGTGGTCTTTTTTGCATCAGCTGGGATAAGGGGTGAATAAAATGTAGTGTCCTTCCCCATGTAAACAAATTTTGACAATAAATAGCCAGTACCTGAAACACACAGTTCGAAGGTCTTGATTCCATACTTAGAGGACTTGAAAGGAGTGTGCTGCTTGAAAGACAGATGGCCCATCCATAACATTGTTAACTTTTCCCTATTTAGTACAAAAATTCCTTGAATTTTTCATTCTGGTGTAAAATTATAGAAAAACTAGTGTATGACAGATAAATAATTCCCACCCTACCTCTTGCCATCCCTCCCTCTCTCTCTCTCTCACCCACCCTCCCTCCCTCCCTCTCTCTCTCACCCTCCCTCCCTCTCACCCTCCCTCCCCTCTCTCCATCCCTCTCTCCCTCCTCTCGCCATCCCTCTCTCTCTCCCTCCCTCCCTCCCTCCCTCCCTCTCTCCCTCTCTCCCTCCGTCTCTCCTTCCCTCTCACCATCCCTCTTTCCCTCCCTCTTGCCATCCCTCTCTTCCTCCCTCTTTCGCTCCCTCATTCCCTCCCTCTTTCGCTCCCTCATTCCCTCCCTATCTCCCTCCCACCCTCTCGCCATCCCTCTCTCCCTCCCACCCTCTCGCCATTCCTCTCTCCCTCCCACCCTCTCGCCATCCCTCTCTCCCTCCCACCCTCTCGCCATCCCTCTCTCCCTCCCACCCTCTCGCCATCCCTCTCTCCCTCCCACCCTCTCGCCATCCCTCTCTCCCTCCCACCCTCTCGCCATCCCTCTCTCCCTCCCACCCTCTCGCCATCCCTCTCTCCCTCCCACCCTCTCGCCATCCCTCTCTCCATCCCTCTCTCCCTCCCTCTCTCCCTCCCTCCCTCTCTCCCTCCCTCCATTTCTCCATCACTCCCTCTCTCCCTCCCTCTCTCTCTCTCTCTCTCTCCATCACTCCCTCCCTCTCTCCATCACTCCCTCCCTCTCTCCATCACTCCCTCTCTCCATCACTCCCTCTCTCCATCACTCCCTCTCTCCATCACTCCCTCTCTCCATCACTCCCTCTCGCCATCCCTCTCTCTCCCTCTCGCCATCCCTCTCTCCCTCTCGCCATCCCTCTCACCATCCCTCTCTCTCCCTCTCGCCATCCCTCTCACCATCCCTCTCTCTCCCTCTCGCCATCCCTCTCCCACCCTCTCGCCATCCCTCTCCCTCCCTCGCGCCATTCCTCTCCCTCCCTCTCGCCATTCCTCTCCCTCCCTCCCTCTCACCATCCCTCTCCCTCCCTCTCGCCATTCCTCTCCCTCCCTTGCTCTCTCCCTCTCTCCATCCCTCCCTCTCTCCATCCCTCCCTCTCTCCATACCTCCCTCTCTCCATCCCTCCCTCTCTCCATCCCTCCCTCTCTCCATCCCTCCCTCTCTCCATCCCTCCCTCTCTCCATCCCTCCCTCTCTCCATCCCTCCCTCTCTCCATCCCTCCCTCTCTCCATCCCACTCTCCCTCCCTTGCTCTCTCCTTCCACCTCTCCCTCCCTCCCGCTTGCCATCCCGCCATCCCTCTCGCCATCCCTCTCGCCATCCCTCTCGCCATCCCTCTCGCCATCCCTCTCGCCATCCCTCTCGCCATCCCTCTCTCCCTCCCTTCCTCTCCCCCACCCTTCCTTTCCCCCTCTCTCCCTCCCCCCTCTCCCTCCCTCTCTCCCTCCCTCTCTCCACCCCTCCCTCCACCCCTCCCTCTCTCCATCCATCCCTCCCTCCATCCTTCCCTCCATCCCTCCCTCCATCCCTCCCTCCATCCCTCCCTCCATCCCTCCCTCCCTCCATCCTTCCCTCCATCCCTCCCTCCCTCCATCCTTCCCTCCATCCTTCCCTCCATCCCTCCCTCCATCCCTGATCTAGCTTCTCTCTCTCTTTGGAGCGCAAATAACTTTCTGAAGATCAACCCCACAAAAAGTCAATCTATTATTATCGGTTACCCCAAATTATTGGCTTCCATAGATCATTGCGAATCTCCTCTTCTATCGCTAGAGGGGTCCACATTGCATTTTCAAAAATCAGTAGTCAACCTCGGTGTCATAGTAGATGAAACTCTATCCTGGGCTCCTAATACAAATAAAATCTGTAGTACCATCAACTCCTCCTTGCACTCTCTCAAAAGACTCAAAAACTTATTACCTAATTCCTTACGTAAACTCTTAGTGACCACACTCCTATTTCCTCACTTTGACTATTGTGATGTTGTTTATAATGATCTCTCCTGTGAACTGGCATTAAAACTTCAACGCACACAAAACTCCTGCATGAGATTCATCGGTGACCTTAAAAAGAGTGACCACATTAGCGAACAATACAATAATCTTTCATGGCTCAAACTTGACGCTCGAAGGAACTTTCATACCCTGATGCAAATGTACAAAATCCTTACTTATAACAAACCTGACTACCTCTCTTCCCTCTTCAATGAAATCAATACAGTACACAAGCGGGATACTAGAGGCAAGAATAACCTCCTTATTCCTCATCACAGGACGAATATATACAATAAATCCTTTCAAGTCTCCGGTTGCCGACTCTGGAATAACTTAGATGA
This sequence comes from Tanypteryx hageni, assembly GCA_028673005.1. NCBI lineage: Eukaryota > Metazoa > Arthropoda > Insecta > Odonata > Petaluridae > Tanypteryx > Tanypteryx hageni. The sequence goes on from CM054120.1 coordinate 3,384,074, forward strand.
GAATTTTAAAACATCTCCCTCTTTAAACTTATTCAAAATCACCTGTGTCACTCACTTTCTAAAACAACAAAGTAATCCTTAATCATCTCTTTACACTCCCCATAAATTATCCTTACTCAAGTTTTTTTTATTGTCTTATATTACTTTGTATTTCTTAATATAATTTTGTATTGTTTATATATATATATTTTTTTTCTATTGTTTATGTATATTTTTTGTGTTGTTTTTATTTATTTTTCTATTGTTTTATATTATTTTGTATTGAATTATATTATTTATGTATATTTTTTGTGTTGTTTTTATTTTTTTTTCTATTGTTCTATATTATTTTGTATTGTATTATATTATTTATGTATTTTATATCTTTGCCTGCTTTCTTATAATATGCATGCCCCAACAACATTCTTTATATTCATTCATTGTATATATTTCATGTATATTTCATCTCATTCTGCATTCTTGTATATTTCTTGTTTACATTACGTTATTACCTTTACGTGTACTTTTTTATGATGGTATATAATTACGCTGTATATACGAACTCTCCCACTGTACATACTCCTTTCTATTTAATGTTGTAGTTTTTTATTACCATATGTACACTATCAAGGGTTTTCGCAGGTTTTTCACACCCTCCTTCTTAGTGGGTGTTTTCCTGCGTGGGTTTTACTAGGGAGGACATGTCTGTTTTTACCTAGGTTTTCCCCACAAACACAAATCTGTACTCAGTTTTATCTTTTTAATTTGTATGATTTAGGTACATGTTTATATAATGTATTTTGTTATACCTCATTTTATTCTTTTTCTTGTATTTATTATATTGACGAAGGGTTAAATGTAAGAATGGACCTTCTGGTCTAAATTTCGCCCGAATAAAGACGATTATCTATCTATCTATCCCTCCATCCCTCCCTCCATCCCTCCCTCCTGCACTCCCTCCTCTCTCTTTCTCTCTCCCTCCTGGTTTCTCTCCCTCTTCCCCTCCCTCTTCCATCTCCCACTTCCCCTCCCTCTTCTGTCTCCCTCCTGTCTTCCTCTCCCTCCTGTCTCCCTCTCCCTCCCTCCTTCCATCCCTCTCTCCATCCCTCTCTTCCTCCCTCTCTCCCTCCCTCTCTCCCTCCCTCTCTCCCTCCCTCTCTTCCTCCCTCTCTTCCTCCCTCTCTTCCTCCCTCCCTCTCGTCATCCCTCCCTCTCGTCATCCCTCCCTCTCGTCATCCCTCCCTCCCTATCTCTCCCCCTTTGCTATCCCTCTCTCCCTCCCTCTCATCATCCCTCCCTCCCTATCTCCCCCCCTTTGCTATCCCTCTCTCCCTCCCTATCTCCCCCCCTTTGCTATCCCTCTCTCCCTCCGTCTTCCCATTCCTCTCTCCCTCCCTCTTGCCATCTCTCTCTCCCTCCCTCTTTCCATCTCTCTCTACCTCCCTCTTGCCATCCCTCTATCTTGCCATCCCTCTCTCTCTCTCCCTCTTGCCATCCCTCTCGCCGTCCCTCTCGTCGTCCCTCTCTCCATCCCTCTCTCCATCCCTCTCGTCGTCCCTCTCTCCATCCCTCTCTCCATCCCTCTCTCCCTCCCTCTCTCCCTCCCTCTCTCCCTCCCTCCCTCCCTCTCTCCCTCCCTCTATATATATATATATATATATATATATATATATATATATATATATATATATATATTATATATGTTATACGTATGCGGGTTTAGACAAAAATTCATACTCAAAGTTTAACAATGATGTGGTCGGCAAGGCAAAATCCCGTTTCAAAGCCGATGTTTTCCCACAATATGTGATTTAAATGTTTAATATGAGTGATTTCGAAAGGTAGGCTGTAAATGATTACTTGAATAAGAAACTTCATTAATTTTCCTAAAACAGTTTAAATTCGAAGATGGTACGTCAATATTTTCTAATTTTAATTTCCAAAAGAATAAAAGTCTGCACTTTAAAAAGTCGATTTTTATGTGTTATCTTATGGGAAACGGAAATTGCCCCCCTGGAGTCAAACCTGAGTTTTTTTTTTCATTTTTTTCTGTCATTTAATTCTTTTATCTGAATCAAACATTCCTGCGAAATTTCAACCTTCCACCTAATTGGGAAGTTTCCTAAAAATTCGTTAAAATGTACCATAGTTGACATCAGCGTTATACACAACCCCACCATTTAGGCTTTTATTATAATAATTTTCTCTGACTTTGGAGGACCACAGTAATTATTTTTTATTCATTATTACTGAAATGCATAAATTTGCAAATAAGCTCAAATCTATCCCTAGTGGTAACATCTCCAAATCCTGGTGTGGATACAATTCTTATCGTGGAAAAATAGGAACAAAGTATGTGCTTCTGAACAATTCCCATCATCATAAAAAGTCACAAAACAGTATACATTTCTTCCGCGGTAACTGGTTTCCATGATGAAATTCTAGATTTTAGCAAAAATATATGCTCACTTGATTTAATACGAGGTAGGCTCAATTATAAACAACTTTTAATTGAGGTTTTATTCAATAAATGATACGGGTTTCTATACAACATATCCCTCAAAATAAGCACCTTCAGCAGCTACACACTTCTGCCAACATCCATACCACTTTTGGAAATATTCCGGCAATCCGTTCTTTGTTGCCTCCGTAAGTGTGTTTTTCCCAGCACTCTGCCTCTTCTGCTGATTGGAACCATTGTCCCTTCAATAATCCTTCCATGTTCAGGAAGAGATAAAAATCTGCGGGGGTGAGATCCGGCGAGTAAGGAGGCCGTGGAAGCACAGGTATTTCGTGCTTTGTTAGATATTCATTGACCCATAGCGATTGATGCGCTGGGGCATTATTGTGATGTAAAACCCAGTTCTTTGCTCCCCACAGATGATGTTTTCGTCTGACTGCCTCACGAAGATGTCGGAGAATGTCAATGTAGCTGGTCTTGTTAACCCTTACTTCTTCCTCTGGTTTTAATTACACTCAGAATCACTCTGAATGACTTTCGTCGTTCGAAATCTAATAGCTCGTGTAGAATGTCGTGTGGAGCGGCCCCTTAAGTTCGGAGCACATTCCTAAATTTGTAAATTTTGTAAGTCCGGAGCATCGTAATTCAAGGACTGAGTGTATTTCCATATCTAGGTGTGCCTTTATGCTCTGCTAGTGTGATTTACGCATGAGGTTTTGAAGTTTTCACCCAATCGAGTTAATATTTCCGTCTCTAATTGTAAGTACGCTGCTCTTGATTAGCATCTGTTAATGAGAGTGCTATTTCGAAAGGAAAGAGATAATATTTCTACGGGCGCTATTCCTACTCCAAGGATGTACCCAGAAGGATGGTCCGGGGGGTTCAAACCCTCCTCTCGGTGTATAGATATTTGTGGAATCTGCAATAACCACACTACAAACTTGCTATGTTGCCTCTTGCTACGCTTCCACTTGCTGCATTGAGTTATGAGAACTAAGAACGTTATGAAATTTTATATTATTTAAATAGGACTTTTATTTAATGAAGTGTGAAATTCCACCTCCCCCAAAGTTAATTTCTTGGTACGTGCATGTCCTACTCTGATGCCGTTTTCAAAATCTTCGCCCAAAAGAGTTTGGATTTTTTTGTAAAGGTTAGCCGGAAAATGTTAAAAACTGTTGAGTATCTCATGCTAAATTGTTTTTAAAAAATTGGAACTTCTAATGTAAAATGGTACGAATAGCAGGAAAACTTAAAATGAAATAATGTAAATATAGGGCTTTACTTGCACTGGAATCATAGGAAAATTGATGGGACATATATAAAATGTAAATAGTGGGGAAACGTACATTCCGATAATGTAAATATGGAGTTTTACTGTATTTCCTTTTCGGTTTCTGAGGGGGAACACACTAGTGAGGATGACTATGAAGAGGAAGAAGAAGTAACAGTGGGAGATTCAAATGTCATATTTTCATGGACAGACAGAAGAGACTTCACACCGAGCGAACTGCAGTTTGATGGCGGTAATTTTGGTATTACTGGTGATTTTGTGATTCCTAATTGACAATTTCCTAGACTATTTTGAGGCTTTCTTCAATATGAATTTGGTAAACTATATAGTTACTGAAACAAATAAATATTCAGCCAAGTGCGTCGATACGGAGTTACTTTTGTCCCATTTAGCATGCAGTGCTGCGTAGATGTATCAGCCCATGAATTCTGTTTTCAATTTCAGTTTTTTGTTTTAAAATTTTACTTTTATAGTTATATTATGAATTTATTTAATTATTTTATATTCCTTATCATTCATTTTAATTTTAATTTGCTTTATTTTGATAAATTTTAATTTTATATTTAGTTGAATATACAATTACGTATTATAGATGAGGACAAATAAATGACATATTTAAGAGAATATCTTTATAATATTTGATTTTTAAAATATATTTTCCCTATTTATATGTTACTATTAAGCATTTGGGAGAACAATTCTTAAAATATACGAACAAATTTTTTGCGCATAGCAGTATGCAGACTTTTGTATATATTGCGCATTTTAAGGGTTAACAGTCTGACCTTCGACAATGAACTTATAGTGTATCACATCCTGACAGTATAAAAATCTGATGTGGCCACCAAATGACCTTCTCCATACCTGTAATATTTCTAAAAATTCCAAATAGGTCACATAATAATAAATATTTTAAGAAACTGCGAGAAAATTTTATACTTGACAAACAACATAAATAAACTCGAACCATAGCCTTCTGATATTGGATATAGCCACAAAGCTCCAACAATTAAGAAAAGAAAAAGGAGCGTTACTAAGACGTAACTGTCAATTGTTAACAGTAGTCGTCGGTAGGGGTCCTGATCTACCCTATCAATGAGCTCTCCACTTTCGATGGCACGTTCTTCCCGCTGGTTGTCTGTTAACATTCTGGGAACAGTGTGCTGACAGACATGATGCATCTTAAAGTAATTGTGAAGAATGGCATGTACAGAGCCATGAGAGATTCCGAAGGTGTCAACTAGATTGTCTATCATTTGCCTACGATCTCGCCTGATCTCTTCCTGTACCCAAGCAATCATCTCATAATTTCGTGCTGTTGCAGGCCTGCCTGGATGGGGATTGTCCTCCATTGATACGCGTCCATGTTGCATCCATGAAATGATTTCATTACCATAAGCTTCCATAAGCATGTTAAGAGTCATGGCAAACTTTTTGCCCAGTTTAACACAAAACTTAATGTTTAATCACTGCTCACAATGCATCATCTCCACAGTGAAAACCACGATTCGACCACATACAGTGAGTATGTTTATTTAAATTACATCATGCACATGGTTACAGTAACCATCTTTGCAGAGCAGTTTAAAAAGTTCAGTCTATATTTGACTCTACCTCGTATATTGTTCAGCATATCAATTTGTTTCTTTCACAATGGTCTTAACAAATTCCTCATCAAAAACAATTGAAAATTATCCACAATGTAAAACAAATTCTTAACTACCTTTTGAGGTCCTAATATACACCAGTGAATCAATTTGAGCACAGTCTTCAATATGATTCTCACTATCACTGGCTGAACTGACACGTTCTTCCAAATCTCTTTCAAGTAAGATTTCCATCTCCTTTTCACCACCAAGGTATTTCTAGGTGCCCACCAAGGCATTTCTAGGTGCCCACCAAGGTATTTCTAGGTGCCTACCAAGGTATTTCTAGGTGCCCACCAAGGAATTTCTAGGTGCCCACCAAGGTATTTCTAGGTGCCCACCAAGGTATTTCTAGGTGCCCACCAAGGCATTTCTAGGTGCCCACCAAGGCATTTCTAGGTGCCCACCAAGGTATTTCTAGGTGCCTGTTGAGGCATTCTCAGATACCTGCTGCTCTATTAGCATGGCAATGCCAAAGAGATACAATATTGAAATACATTTCAAGGTTTGTCATTCAGCATTTGATATGCATTTTCCACTGAATTAAAAGAAAGTGATTTAAAATCTAAATTATCAGAGCAGCAATCTATATTTAGCAAGCCTGTTGTAAAGTCTATAAATGCAACATTAGCTTCTTTTAAATTTGCTCACTTACTAGCATAGAAGAAAAAACCAATTTAGGATGACCAGGAAACATTCATTGCAAGTGGTGAGTGCCTTGTTGTATTTTTTAAATAAAGAAATAATGCCAGCAATAAAAAATTTGCAACTTTCAAACAGCACTTTTACCAAAAGAGTGACTGCCATTTTGCATGATATGAAGTTCAACTGCAGACTGATCTAAAATAATGTGACTGGTATTCCCTTCTACTTGTTGAAAGCTTGGAAAACTCTATAGGGTTCATGTCTGTCACCAACCTAAACTATCCGGAATATCTTACCTTCTCAGCTCATCTCATTGCTTCAAAAACTTGTTCATGGACAGACAGACATAGTGAAAACATAAACGTTTTATTAAAGCACTAAAAGGATGTTAGGTATTATTAATAACAGTTTGTTTTGTATTTCTTAGAATTCAATTAAAAATATATTCGATTTTATCTGTTTTATGCTTGACGTACTATTATGTATGATGGCATTGAGGGGTTAACAATTTTACTTGAATGCTATCGGTTCGAACGAATTGTCAGTAAAAAATTCCTGGCATCTGAAGGACTAATAAGGAACTTTTTAGTGCATATATTAAATTTTGAATTAATAGTATTGGTTTTTGATTTCTTAAATTAATTTGTTTTTTTCAGTCAGAAAAGGTAAAGCAACTTCTAAATCTGGGTGGTTATCGTCCTGCATCAATAAATGATCCATTAGCAGCTCTTCAGAGGGATAGTTTTGCTGCTACTGAGCCCAGAGTAGATGAACTCCAAATTCGTGCGTTGGCTGATCATCAAATGTCATCATTGGACAATCTTATTCTGCAACAAAGGAAGACACAACTTAGGATTAGCAGAGTGCTCAAAGAGGCTGAAGAAAGGCATAAGAAGGTAATATTTTTGTTTAGTTTATTCTTTTCTTAATTTATTTATTGTTTATGCAAAACCTTATGTAATACAGTTATGATTTTATGACCTCTTTACAGAAAAATACTACTCTATGTGACCAACTTCCCTCCAGAAATTAAGATAATCTTTAGTCTACTTTCATAAAAAAGTCTATTATTAGTAAAAATTATGGTAGTTCCAGGGAAAATATTTGCAACGATGGTGACTCATTTAATGATAGTGCAGATGCATATCAGATTTTGCTGTTTGTTCCTTTCTCTTATTTCTATTATAGTGGAATATATTAGTTTGTACATTTTGTTTATTGACTAGATTTACCACTTTCAAGTTCCTGTTTTAAGAATTTCTACCTATGTACATTTGCTTCAGTGATATTGAATTTTCTACTGGCTTCACAATTGTTTTTTTTCGGTGTATTTTATCTCTCAATTTAAAATTGGCATCATAACTATACTTAATTCCATTTGATATTTTTCCCTTTGCTGTTGTACCTCTTATCTCTACATGATCAGCCATTTAAAGCTGAGGGTCATGTATTGAAAACGAATATAAGAAAAAAATCACAATTAGAGAATTTATGGCTTCAAAATGTTGAAAGGGAGAATCACAATGAATTATTCCATCATATATTTTGACATCTGCAAAATGCTATTAACCAATAGAGGAGAATAGAGAAGTTCACTTTTGGGAATTGTTTGCAGACTACCGTGTTAGTCTGAAAATAGTCCCCCCCCCTCCCCTATTTCTGAAGCCTCAATTTTGGAAAAAAAGCTTGAGCCGCATTACAAACCTCACTTATAATATTCTAAAAAACAAGTTTTTAAATGTACAAGCAATTTAGTTCGAGCTATCAATTTACAATGAATGGATGACATCACGTTTTGCGTGTTATAGTTGTAGGAGTAATTTAAATATATATCAAGTGTTACTGGACTAAATTCGAAAACTTTGCATTTATGAATGTTATTTAAATTCCATTCGTACCCTTCAGATGCAGTTGACAATGGCTACTTGAATCGTGCCTGTATAAAAAAGTAATTATCACAAGATTTCTAGTTAACATATTCTTTTTATAATTTATTTTACCCATATTTTCGTTACTTTCGATATTTATGTCTCGGAATATCACATCAAGGAATACATTCTGTAGATAGTTGAAACACCTTCAACACCTCAGTTTGATTTACGTAAGTAATACTTTTATAATGTGATTACATTATATACAATCAACAACTGTGCAAGCTGGACAGTGTAATCAGCTGACAGAGTTGCCTACAGATTGACGGGTAATGAAGATAATTTCTTTTGTCGTAGTGACATTTTCTCTAAATAAACAATAGGTGGCACCACTTCATATCAATATTTGAGACTTAGGGACGGGATGAAGTTGGCCTATCAACGCTTTCAAAGCAAAAACTTCTGCAATTCCCGCTATTATTAAAATACGAACGTTTAAGGCATGGATTCCAAAGAGTGAACAAAAAGAATTGAGTTATTGAGGCATATGTATCAAGAAATTCTCCGTAAAACTATCAAATCAAGTGAGGGCATTAATTGTTACCTATACTTACTGCCGGCGGTGATATTTTCGTTTGCTAATTTTTTGGGCGCGAATATAGACCCCCCCCCATTACTTTTCTTACTAATATTTTGGTCAAAAAGGGGGGGGACTATATTCGGAATATTACGGTAATTGTTCATTAAATGTCATTGCTCAAAAATAAAATTCAGTTGTTCTCCAGTCCATTCATTCCTTCAGTGTATATTATCTATGCATGTATTCAGTATAGTGATAGTTTATTCATTCATTGAAATGGTTTGTTTCAAATGTTTGATTTTTTTACAGAAAAAAAGTACAATTTGTGAAATGTATTTTTTAAAATTAAATTAAATCCATATTGTAAGTTGGTGATGAAAAATTTCAGTATATACAATTATTTTATCTTGTTTTATTAATAGTAAAAATATCCTTGAAATGTGTAACCCTACTTAATGCTCGAATTTAAGACCACGATTTTTGCAAACTAAAATTTAGAAAAAAAATCGTCTTGGATTCAGGTAAATACGCTACCTATATCTTATATATTACATTTTTCATGGATTTGGAATTAGTTTCATTCTGTTTTCCAAGATTTTTTACTCAAAAGGGGTTCCTTGTACCAATTCCAAGATACATTTTTTAAATCATGATTTTACTGTTTCATATGGTAATGCAGTCTGGGCCTCGGCCCAAGGCATGGGCAAAAGACACGGGCAGCCACCTTGCTGTGAACAAATGGGAACTAAAGTTTCTATTAAAATGTAGAGTGTAAGGATCGAAAAGGAACTTAAGTTCACATGAGTTTGGGACTCTCATATACATTTATTTGTAAATATAGTCCTGCTCTGGTTTTAAGTGCTTCGCCAACTCTAGATTGAGTCGGGTTCTTTGCACGTATGAGTCATACTCGGGGCATAATCTTATTGAAAGAATAAACAAATGTGTTGTGTGAATCTCATCAATCGTTTCTTCTCACATGCTCAAATTCGCTTTTATTGTCACAATCATTCAGTTCTTTCATTGACTTGAGTGAGGAAAGTAGTACAGGCAGTTCTTGATTTACTCAGTTTTGATTTAGGCAAATTTGGATTTATGGGGTTTATTAATTTAGGCATGTTCTCAATTTGTGTGATCCAAAAATTTACATTTACTCGGTTTGAAACGTGCGTTTGTGATGACAACAATCCCTCTACTTGTTTCGAAGTTCAGTTTAAACTTTGGCGCCCTAGAAAAGGACTTTGTATTATTATATTATATTTATAATGCTCGTTATTAGCAGTTTTTGAAGTAAACAAACAAACAAACTTAATTATTTTGTACCTAAGTTTGTACTTCACCGCCAACACTGCTATTCAGATTAAAATTTAATGAAACACCATCATTTTGGAATGTAAGGTTTTCATTGTCGATTATCTTTGTACATATTTTGAACATAATTTAAGTAAATGTTATTTTGTTTTGTTAGGGTTTCATTTTTTATTACGAATTTTTAATGTAAATCTAAAAATTGCTATACGTAATATTTTCTGCCGCATATTTTGAACACGATTACTAAAGCTTCATTTTTTGTAATGTATTTTGAACAATTAAAAGAAATTTTATCACTTTCTTATGTTAGGTTTTGTTTTTCTGTTAAGCATTTTGAATGTAATTAAATAAAATAAATGTTACCACTTGATTATGCTAGTGTTTTTTTTTGCGGCTTGGAAATGTTTGTTTCAGAACCTAAGAAAAACTCTGCGCAACTCGTACTCAACTTCCATTTCAGTGGTTAATCCATTTAAATTAAAGCATTTTCTTGGAATGAACAAAAGAACATAAAAAATCGCATGTGAAAATGTGTTTGGGTTAACTGCACAATTGCCGAAAGAAGTGTAATCGCTTTGTAATGCTGGGTTTTTATTTGCTATTACGTGTTTTGAAAGTAATTAAAGGAATTTTTTTCACTTTATGATGCTAGGTTTTCATTTGTTGTAATGTTTTCTTTTATTTTCTGTTAAACTACATTCTTTATGATAAAAATTGAATTTTTTAGGTTGATTCGGAACCTTACTGCTATGTATACATTGTGTATTATGGGAAAATAGGATTTGCACTTCGCGAATTGGCATTTGGCATCAGTTAACCGGAACCAATTATTCGAAGTTCAAAAAGGTTGTGTATTAAAAATGGAAATTTCGATCATGTTGGCTAGGCTAGTACAGGAACATATTCCCCTTAAGATGGACATTTCAATTATTTTATTCGGGAAAATTGTTTTTGTTTTATGTGAATTTGATTTACACGGTAGTTTTCAGGAATGCATTAACCACACAATTCGAGAACTACCTGTACTTTCTTCAAACTGGGATTAGCATTTTGGATATTTTGAATAATAAGTGCAAGTATTTTGAGTATTTTATCATCAAAACTATATTTTCATGTAGTCAATTCAATATTTAAAATGGTGTTACAAGAGTCTTAATGCTCATGTATATTTTTCTAAACAAGTTAATATTATTATATACTAGAAAATTTCCTGTCAAAGATGATGGGATCATAATAAAAGTATTCCAAAAATATTTGAAAAATCAATAAAAGTTGCTATGATCTGGTATGGATTTCATGCACAATCAAATTAGTGTTTTTGAAAATTATCTTTTTCATTATATTATTCAAATAATTATCATCAGGCGAAATGATTATCCATATATTTACTGAGAATAAGAGGAAAATCGAAATAATAAGGTATAATTATGAAGAATCAATAGAAATTGACTTGAAATACTTGAGCAAATTATGTTATTTAAAACTTATAGAATCTAACTTAATAATTGAATTATTTTACTAACTCTTTTTAACATGTAAAAACAGGATAAAACATTCATGAAATCAATTTACCATTAAAGGAAAATGTATTGTAACTTACTATGAACTAAATATTTACATGAACTGATATGAGTTTGAACTATATTTGAAGATCGCACTTATCTTTTAAATATAGTAGCTTTGAAAATTTTTCAGAAAATTTGCTCAAGTTAAAGAAATTTAAATAAAAGTTATTTTTTCAATCTTATTTGAAATTCGGTTTGCAGTATTTGCTGTATTGTCTTTTAAAGAAATCCATTTTGAAAATAATCTTATATTTACGCTTGCTAGAATTCGATTTAACCGCTTCCCTGACACCGACGAGTTATCTCGTCCTAATAGGCGGTTCCTTTTCTGACGCGGCCGAGTTAACTCGTCCTATCCTAAAATTTCTTCTTCTTTCCTGTTCAGACCGAGTTTACTCGTCACCTCCAAGCAGTTTACATTTTCATCGCTAGGTGGCACATTTGGATGGGATTTCTGATGTATCTAGCGGATGTTTTCAAAATTATTTTCTATGATTCAGAGACGGCAGCCACAACGTTTTCGTATTTTTTTGCATGCGTAAATCGTAATCTTTTCAAGAAATACTAAGTATTTAGTAAGTATCTTACTAGAAATGTATCTTTATGAAATTTAACTATTATTCAAGAATTATTTAGATATGTTTCGCTTCTCTATTTTTATTTCTAATCATTTCTCTAATAATATATTTTTCCGTCTTTTTTGCTCTTCGCGCGCTATTCCCGCGATCTTTATGCGCACTTCGCACCTTTCATAATTTGTCTTCAGTCAATCTGAAAATCTAGATTTTCAAATAGTATTGCAAATGTCATATAAAGCGTTGGTTTGTATTTTCTCAGTATAATTCGAATATTGTCCTTCTATTACTATATAAACCTTTGGTTATACGATATATTTCGTAAAAATAATCCTATTGATTTCTACTGTAGTAGATGAAGATGAAATTCATGTTATAAGCCTTTATTTTTCATTCAATTTTGTATGCCGATCCATGGATGTTACCCGCGCTCTGGGTGAGGGACTCTCCCATGTTCTAAGAAACCGCATCTCAAGGGTCACTGACCCTGGGGCAAATATGAGTGAGAGAACGGTATCACAAATAAAAGAATAGAAACCCTTTTCCAATATTTATTCTTGTGGATCACTACAACTAACTGCTTAGAACTCAACTCTGGAATGCGGTCTCCGTCCTATCTCCTTCTCACTCGGTCGCATCTGCTTGTGCTCCCTTTGCTTCCACGGCACAGCAAAGAGAAATTGACACATGCTCGCGTGGGTTTCCCTTTTCATTTTCAGGGGAAGGAGAATGTCCCGCTAAGTTTGGTGGCGCAGTTCGCAGTAGTCTCGGTGGCCCTAAGGATTTTCCTCCCCTTCTAGCGTTTGTGGAGTGAGGACACCGTCGCAGACCACCCTCGATCCCTTCACACAAACCCACGAGGGCAATATTTAGAGGTAGTGGGGGTGGGAATGCCTGTGGAGAGGGATAGAAAGACCCGCGGTACAAACGACGGGATGAAACGTCCGTGACAAGGACAATGGAACGTTATCGTGGCGCCCCAACCCCATGTTTTTATCCCTTTCCCAGGTCAATACTCCTAGGGTTTCTCCCCGAGTGTATATCTCAAGTATGTTTACCGTTACGAATATTCACGCCTAATTTGGCGGCAATACAGAATTGCCTGTGGAGAGGGATAGAAAGACCCGCGGTACAAACGACGGGATGAAACGTCAATGACAAGGACAATGGAACGTTATTGTGGTGCCCCAACCCCATGTTTTTATCCCTTTCCCAGGTCAATACTCCTAGGGTTTCTCCCTGAGCGTATATCTCAAGTATGTTTACCGTTACGAATATTCACGCCAAATTTGGCGGCAATACAGAATTGCTTTCAAAACAGCTTCAAAGCTTACTTAGTTATTCGTTGTCCTCTCGAGCGAACACGTCTAGCATTCTCACATCTACGTTTTACTGATAGCATTTTCATACTATCATTAGAGATTTTATTGCTTCAAAGTCCTTATCTTTTTTTCGTTACTACTTTTGCTTTGGTGTAAATTATTTTACCCCTTCCGTAATGGCAAGTGATAACGAAAGCGAAATTTCCGATGTGGAATTACAAGATGAAGACATTGAAGACTCCGGATCGGAATCCAGCTTCTCGGAGCATACAGTCTCCGATACCGAGGATGAAGGAGAACCTGCGCAAGGACAGTGGTGTGAAGTGAATAGTTCTTGCCCGCCTGCACCCCCTAGGTTCTACTTTGAAGGAGAATCGTCGCTGAATTTCGAAGTTGCTCCCGATGGAGGTGTATTGCAATTTTTTGAACTTTTTTTCGATGATGGCGTGATAGGGCATATTACCAGTGAGACGAATCGGTATGCTACACAGTGTCAACGTGATAAACCATCTGGGTCAAGACACCAATGGCGTGACACCAGTGCTCCAGAAATGCGTGTGTTTTTGGCGCTAATAATATTGCAAAGTATTGTTAGAAAGCCAGAACAAGAACATTATTGGTCCAGAAGGCGAATATTAGCGACACCATTTTTTGGAGAAACTATGTCCTATCGGAGGTTCGCTAATATTAGACAATATTTGCATTTTAGCAATAACGACGAGTACAGCCCAGAAAGTCATCCCAATCCAAAACTCAACAAAATTTGGCCCATTTACCGAATGCTGGAGGAAAAATTTAGTACGTTATATACTCCGGAAAGGGATATAACTGTAGATGAAAGTCTTCTTCTGTATAAAGGACGACTAGGTTGGCGCCAATTTATACCCCAAAAAAGGGCAAGATTTGGCATAAAATCTTTTCTTTTATGTGAATCTAGGAGTGGTTATGTTTGGTCGACCATTATATATACAGGCAAAGGCACTATTTTCGATAAAGATTTTGAGAATATGTCCATGTCCTCCCGAGTAGTGATGTCACTTATGAAACCTCTTTTTGATAAAGGGTATTGCGTCACAACAGACAATTTTTATACCTCCTTAGAATTGGCTGAGGCTCTTGTTTCTAGATCGTGCGATACCTATGGTACTGTACGCATAACGCGAAAAGGGATGCCAGAAAGACTAAAGAATAAAAAAATGAAGAAGGGTGAGGTAGCTGCGTATCAGAAGGGAAAAATCATGGTGCTTCGCTGGAAAGACAAAAAAGAGGTGACGCTGTTGTCTACAGTTCACAACAACGAAATGCAGAGGGTAGAAAAAAGGGGTAAAGTTGTGATGAAACCGAAGCTTGTTGTGGATTATAATGAGACAATGGGGGGTGTTGATAGGGTCGATCAGCATTTAGCTGATTATCCCATTCCCAGAAAACGGGGAAAGAAATATTGCAAAAAACTATTTCTGCATTTTATGGAGCTGTGTGTGTGGAACTCTTTTGTTTTGTATAAAAAACAGGGGGGAGAAGTGTACATTTAGACTATAGATTAGATCTAATAGAAAAATTGATTGAGGTGTACCACCCATGTGTTATCTCCCCGAAGGCAGGTAGACCACCTGCAGCACCACACCCCCGCCGCCTCACTGAGAGGCATTTCCCAGACGTGATCCCAGCTACAGAGAAGAAGGGAAACCCGACGAGAAAGTGTGTTGTGTGTTCCAGAAAGAGGGACTCAAAGGGAAAAATAATACGCAAGGAAACACGATATATGTGCCTAGACTGTGATGTGCCTTTGTGTGTAGCCCCTTGTTTTAAAAATTACCATACAACACTAAATTTGTAAATAACTGTATATATTGATTTAGATTATAGAATAAATTAGTGTTACTTCTTAGAATTAGGAATAAGATTACGGAATTCTGTTTTATTTTTTATAATTACGTATACAATAAATTTTTCATTCCTAAGTAATAAAATCTTCCATTTCTGTGTTCGGTCTGAATGTTCATTTTTTTAGATATCCCTAAAACAAATTATTTCATTCCGTTATGAGAGGATCTTCGATCTTTTTAGGTAACAAAGAGTATTTATATAGACTTCATTTGCGATTTTTGCATTGAAAATGTGACAAAATTATTGATGATGTTTTTGCATCGTTCAAAGTATTAGACAAGTAGTATTCACTCCTCGCGGAGGAGTGAATACTACTTGGAGGCGTCACACTGCAAGGTAACCCGCAGTGTGACGCCGTAAACGGGACATTAGAGGAAAGAAGACGAGGTATTATTGTTCTGATTGTGAGGTGCTGATATGCATAATTACTAGATTTTAGATAAAAAATACACGCAAATATATTTTTAAAAGAAAAAACTTCCAGTTTATGTGAAATATGTATATCTTATTTCTTATATGATTATAATTTAAAAAATTTCATTCCTATTTCAATAATTAACCAAAAAAATTCTTAATATTAAGGAATAGCTTAAAAATCGTCAAATAATTAAATTGCGAAATAACGTTTTAAAATAAGCATTAAACCAAAAATGACTATATATTCCTTTTTAACCACTTTAAGGCATTAAGAAAATGAAATAAAATAATATGACATTTTTTGAACGGAATTCTCAAAAAAATTCGTCAGGGAAGGGGTTAAATCGATAAATGTCAATAAACATCGAATTTGTAGGGGTAGAATTGGCCGAGTGGTAAAAGCGTTGGTCTTCCATGCAGCGGTCCCCGGTTCGAATCTGGCGGTGATCAAATTTTTCAACCTGGGATCGTCCCATCCTCTGCTTGTGTACTTTGCGAAGATTGCATTAATGCAGTAAAAATTTATAGGGTTTCTGCAAAAGGAGATAGTCATGACATTACATTTCTTTAAATTTAATCTTAGCTTCCAAACTACACCAATTTGATACTAAGTTAATTGATGCTTGGAAGGATGTACAGTCAGCTATGGTAGCAACCTGCTTAAAAATTTTGCAGTCATCTGAATAAAGAAGTGTGTGGACCTCCGAAGTGTGGAGGAGGGTAGCCAAATCATCAACATACAAATTAAACAGGTAGGGCCCAAGGATACTACCCTGCAGAACACTGGAGGTGATGGAAGACCAACCTGATGCAATACCATATTGTACCACCCTTTGTGTACTGTTTTTCAAAAAAATTACTCAGGAGATTCAGGAAATTACCATGAATATTAAGGCAGTGATTAAGTTTTCATATGATGAACCACCATATTCCACCAACCACTTATAATGATACGTACATCTCTCACCTGCTCCTGCAGGATAAGACCCATGATAGGAATCAATTTGGCCCATGCCAGGGAGAGCCTGTTGAAAATAGTCTGATCCAGCTCCTCATTAACTCTTTTAGTGCCACGCAACAATATATCATCGTTTGCTTCTTGAGCCAGAAGTGCAAATGACGATATATCGCAGTCTTTGCAAGAGAAGTTAAATACCGCAAAATATAATTCTATAATTAAAAATTCCTTTTGATGATATAATATGACAGCAGAGCATGTTATGTAGTGTTGCTATCTTCAGCCAATTTCTTATGGTTCATCAGTTTCATTAAATATATTAAAAGTGACATATGCTTGCGTTTGCACGAGTTTTATATTGTTGTCAGTTGTTTAGCTTTGCATTGAGTATTTAGATAATGAAATTTATCAGTAATTTATTTTGACAAATATTCCATCTTATATCGGCATTGTTTTTTATTATTGAAACCAATAACATCTTCTTTTTATGCCATGGAAAAAACCTTGTCTATGATTCATGGCTAAGCAGCACAAGAGAAAACAAACACACACGAATAAAAAAAAACACTTGTTTGACCAATTCGTAGGCAGGTGATTCTTCCCACCAAGCAGCTCAACACTATCAATTCTCTGTATCACTTCCATAATTAAGAGTCATGCATACTTGGGGCATTTTTGAGCATGAGTGGGCTAATCTGCGCTCAGGCGAAATCTCTGAATAGACCTATCTCTTGTTGCACAATATTTATATACTATGTATAAAGATGTGAAATTTGCACTTTGCAATAAATGCAACAATATCAATGTGCGAAAAACAAAATTTTTGACATTTTTGAACAAAATACAGTGATTAGCCATAAAAATTTCTTATCTATCACCTCATTGCAGTTGTCAGCATGGTTAAAAATATTATTCACACATTGGCAGCCCTGTAAAATGAAAGTATTGCACGTCCTTTTTTGCATAACAACTCATTTTGTCATATTGACAAGTGTAAGCCAGTGTAAGTGCAGTACTGAATTTGGTTCAACTTTATCGTTAAAAATATTTATAATTATTAACTGGTATGTATAAATTGTTGAATACATATTATTAACACTATCTTTTCACCCCTTTTATGTTATATTTAGGCTTGGTAGGGTTTGATTTAAATCGAAAAACGTTGATTTTAAAAAATTTTCAAAATCGACAGAAATGGATGGAAAAGTATGCATCTAAAAAACCTATTTTATTCTGAATTATAATATTAAAGTCGTTTATGTTTACTTTTTCGCAATATTAATTCCTACCTACGATTTCATTCCTTTTCTGGGCTTGAATTAACAGTGGGACTGAAAGAAGGGTATTTCCTTGCACTCAAATATGCATCTTTTTGAAGAGCTCATGCTTTTACTCTGAACAATCAGGTAACTGCAAGGTCCTAGGGTAGTTTTAGGAACATGTGTTTCTTAGTCCTTTTGAGGTTTTTGAGATTAAATTTGCTGACCTAAAGGTGGGATATTCCATGAGTATCTCTATACAGATAAAGTCATGGATATGTCCTGCTGAGAGTTCCTCAAGCCCTGTTAAATATGAGAAATTTTTGCAAAACTTTTTCTGCTACTTTTCACCTGTACTCTTTCCCAGTGCAGTGATTACTCACTGGAAGTCTTGGTTTTGCTCCATCGAATATTTGGATAAGTATTTTGAACCTCGAACAGTTTTTTTTACACAATCTGATATCCAAAACAGCTTCTGAATGTCTTTTGGAAATGTGTAGTTCAGGTAATCTTAATAGAATTGTAAGAATTCAATGCAAATTTATTAGTGAAATAGGTACAAAATTTTTCTACTCATCAATTCTCTGGAAGGATTTTCTTGTCATTTTGCTCAGGTACTATGGGAAGAACTTCAAAGTATCAAACGATGGCTACAAAAGGATGCTGATGGCATTTTTTCCTCAGAAACAAATAAATTTCTCACTGAAACTAAAAATGATTTGAAAATTGAACTTATGATTGCCATTAAATCAGCTGCAAACATAAATATTTTAAAACTGAGTGCTCATTTACTTCCGGGTCCAATCCAATTATAGCAGGCAGCAAATGCAATATTGATCCTGTTTATATAATTAATGATTTTTATAAAATTCCTTTCTTTTTTGTCAGTTTCAGAATCTGAATGTATAGAAGGCTATGAACAATTTCATCGTCAACTAGTTAGTAATTTGAAAAGCAGTTCTAAAACTGATGTCCCACAAATTTTACTTGTTATAAAAAGTAAATATAAAGCATTTGGTGAAGCAGTCTTGCAATCCATTTGGTGCCCCCTGATTAGTTTAGAGGCTGAATGCTATTTTAGCATTTATAATTTAGTGGTAACCGATCGCCGTCAACAAATGAAGGCAGATACAGTTGAAACTTGCTCCATGCTTGTATTTAATAAGATATAATTTGCTCAGGTAATTTTATTTCTATTTATTAGGGATGGGACAGTTCCATATTTTCCTGGTTCTGGTTATATGAATCTGATCCCGGTTCCTGGTTTCGGTTCTGTTAGGTTAGAAGCACTTTTTGATACACCATGGGACATTCTAGCTTTACAATAGCTGCATATAGCGTATTTGTCGTCTTGTACTGTCAATTCTGAAGTTCCAAACATCCGACATGGCTTTTTTGTTAGGGTTCACAATAATTCGGTTAAATTTAAAAATTATCTGCGGGGTATCTATTCAAAATTACTACACAACAAAATAAAAGTTATTTCTGTTAATAAGTTATAATAACACTTCAAACTGATGGTTTTGACTCAAGATATTGCTTGAATTTATACATTATAAAACCACGCAGCCGCGAACCAAATATTGAATATCGGAAATTTGGAACCCATCATTCAATTTTTTGATAGATATTTATGCAGAAGTATTATTCGTTGAGTTGATTCGTTGTCCTGATTTTGGTATGCACTACAAAGCTCTTTTACCTCATGAAATAAAGGAAAGTCAGACTTATCCTGTTTGAAACTGATAAGACATCCAGCATAAAAATATATTTTACGTCGTCATCAATGTATGTATCGAAAATCGAATGCCGTCGTGGAAAAATATGGTGGAGTAAAGCGGTTGCTTTTCGGGTAGCGGCTGCTTCCAAGTCGCATTCGTTTTTAGGCGTTCTTTACATTAAGTAAAAAAAAGAACGCCTTATGGTCAGATCATGTCCGTCCATCTGTCCGCATGTTTCATCTCATAAACTACTGCGCAGATGTTGATGAAATTTGGTATTTAGGACAAGGTGCAAGAAAATTATATAAATAGTTTACGTGACCTTATCGGGAGTGCCACTTTACAGATGACAAATAATGATCTTTTCTTTATACAGTAAAACCCCGTATTTATGTTATCGGAATGTACGTTTTCCCGCTATTTACATTTTATATGGGTTCCATTAATTTTCCTATCATTCCAATGTAAAACCCTGTATTTACGTTATTTCATTTTAAGTTTTCCCATTATTCATGTCATTTTACGTTAGAATTTCCAATTTTTAAAAGAATTTTGCATGCGATTCGCAACATTTTGAACATTTTCCGGCTTAGCTTTGCAAAAAAAATCACTCTTTTGGACGAAGATTTCGAAAACGGTGGCAGAGTAGGAACAGCACCCCTAGAGGCAGAAATATAAACTATTTATTTTCAAAACAGTACTCACAGCACTCGCTTTAGTAGCAGATACTCAGGTACAGCGTACATAGAGATGGAAATAAGTATGAACTCTTTTGGGCGAAAACCTCATGTAAATCACACTAGCAGAGCATAAACAGTGCACCTAGATACGGAAATACTATTTGCGCTATTTACTCTTTGAACCAACTATGAATGCTATTGAAAAGATGTTCAAGTTTGGTGCTATCATGTTTTAACCATTTCCACTACCCTGACTCCCACAGTTGGTAATTAAATTTAAGTTAATTTGTGATTTGTTGTAATTTAAATTACTGTATTGTCTCGAATATTTCGTGGTTTTTTTCCAAAAAATAAAATTTTAAAAGTAGTCCCCGTATTATATTCTACTATATAGTGATTTTAAAAGATAGTAAAATTGTTTCAAAAAATCACTGTATATTACGCACATCTGTTAAGTGATACAAGATACTTGTTACATTGTAGACACATTAGGCATACATGTTACAATGTACTTGAAAAGCATCTGAGGAGAGAATAGGTAGTAGTAGTAGTAGGCGGCTGAACTCCTCATTAGTCATTGAATTGAAGCTATCAGTGCGTCAGCATATTCTTTGTGCCTACCCATCCGTAATTTTAACAATGGGTGACAAAAAGGATGCTGATCATGTTGAGAAAAAAGGTTCTTCCAAATTCCATGTTAACAGAGGAATCAGATGAAGTTATATGAATTTTAAAATAGTCATAGCTCAAGAGGAGGAAAAAATGAACAATATTCAAGCTTCAAAAAAGTATTATGTTCCTGAAGTAAATATACCTACGTTTATGTACTATTTTCCAGAAAAATGTAATTTGGCGAATGTAATGGAAACCCAAGCATACTATACATACTAGCATTTTAATTTGGCACATATTTTAATATTATTATTGTTGAAAAAGTTTGCTAGTTTAGTAAATAAATAAATAGATATACTCTTTATAAACTCCACTCTTTTAACACTGCTTTTATTGTTAGTCGTACTGTAACAAATGAGCGCTTTTAAAAGTAAAATCAGTAGCTATTTTTCTTTTCCCTCAATTTGCACTTTCCCACAATTTACACTTTTTTCCCAGATCCCTAGAAAATTGTAAATAAGGGGTTTTATTGTATTTCGTACAATATAACTTATAACTAAAAAGTCTTTAAAGAACTTCATTGAAGTAATCAAATTGCATATGTTTTGTTCAGTATGTTTTTATCGCAGTAGTAGCTGATTTCAAGAAAATCAAACGAGCAAGTCGTAATTCGCTTGAGACCCATGTTTTGTTAATTGTTGTCAACAAAAACAATCTTCGTGACAACTGTCGTAAAAATATCTGCTGTAAATAACTAATTAATTTAATTTTCTTTCGTGCGCACGCAACATTTGGTAAATGAAGGGAAATGGATTGTCTACGATGAATAAGTGAATTTAGATGTCTATTTTCCTTACGTATACACAGCGATAGTAAGTGAAAAGAAATGGGTTATCTAGGATGAAGAAACGAATGTGTATTTTCTTTACGTATACACAGCATTTGTAAGTGAAAATAAATGGGTAATTTACAATGAAGGAATGAACATGAACATAAAGATTACATTGCTACTATTCGAGTGAGGTAAGTTTGAAATAGTTGTCATTTGTTCTATTAATTACAGTTGATTAGGAAATTAATCAAAAATTCGACATTTCCTTGGCATCACCAGTGGCATTTCATTTCGTAGGCATTATACTAAGCCAGTAATATAAACCGTCTCTACCTCACATGTATGCACACATGATGTGCATCTTTCCACTCTTGTTTTTTATTAAAATAAGGATCGGAACCGAAGAACCGGATTATAAACAGTCGGTTCTGGTTATTTCGGTTCTTGAAAGAACCGGCTGAACTGAGGAACTGAAAAACCGATCGACCCATCCCTAGTATTTATATAAACTTACATGTAGTTAGAGGCCCATTAAAAATAAATTTCCTTTATTGACTGTATTTATTTTTATGACAATTTTATAAGTATTAATGCCAAACAGGTTTTTTTGTTTCATCTGATTAATAAGTAGTTTAACTTTATTTTAAAATTTAGCTCTGATTGAAACTTGCTCCGTGCTTGTATTTAATAAGTTGTAATTTAAGTTCTATTTTTTTAAAATATATAGTTATACAAGTAATAAGTAACCTCTGTTAGAAGTAAATTTTATTTACTGTGTTTATTTATTTTATGACAAGGCTACTTATAGATTGTTTTAATTTTTTTCTTTGCATGGTTTTAATTTTTATTTGTAAATAAGAGGTTTTAATTCAATTTTAAATTTTGTCTTTATATATTTTGGGAAGTTTTTTTAATTACAATATTATTAATGTTAATGTTTGACTTGTTTTAATGATATCCCTGACTTGGTTTTGTGTACACCACCTTTTTGAACTTCGCGAATAATTGGATCTGGAAAACCGACGCGAAATGCAAGTTCGCGAAGTACAAGTCCTATTTTCCAAAAAGATACAATGTTATTATGGAAGTACTGTTCCCAGTCAACCTAAAACATTCACTTTTTATCTTAAATAATGCAGTTTAACAGAAAATAAAAGAGAATGTTACAGCAACATAACAGCAAATGAAAACCTAGCAGCATAAAGTGAAGAAAATCTTTTAATTATCTTCAATACGTGTAATAGCAAATGAAAACCCAGCATTACAAAGCGATTACACTTCTTTCGGCAATTTTGCAGTTAACCTGCAGCACATTTTCGCATGCAATTTTCGATCTTTTTTTCATTCCAAGGAAATGCGTCTATTTAAATGGATTAACTACTGAAATGGAAGTTGAGTATGAGATGTGCGGAGTTTTTCTTAGGTTCTGAAACAAACATTTCCAAACTGCAAAAAAACACTAGCATTAAAAAGTGGTAACATTTCTTTTAATAATTATGTTCAAAATGTGTAACAGAAAATCAAAATCTAGCATAAGAAAGTGATATCATTTCTTTTAATTGTTCAAAATACATCACAAAAAATAAAAATGAAGCATTAAAGTGGTAACATTTCTTTTAGTAACTGCGTTCAAAACACTCGGCAGAAAATCTAACGTTTACAAGATGATAGCAATTCTTAGATTTACATTAAAAATTCATAATTAAAAATGAACACCTAACAAAACAATATAACATTTCCCTAAATTACATTCAAAATACAAAGATAATAGTAAATGAAAACCTTACATTCCAAAATGATGGTATTTCTTTAAATTTTAAACGAAAGTTTCACGTTGAAAATAGCGGTTGGTAGTGAAGTTCAAACTGACCTACAAAATAATTAAGTAGAGAGTTATCACGTTTGTTTACTTCGAAAACTGCTAATAATGAGCATTATAAATATAATAATAATAATCCCTTTTTTAGGGCACCAAAGTTTAAACTGAACTTTGAAACAAAAAAGTAGATTGAGTTCACGCTTGTTGTCATCGCAAATGCATGATGCAAAATGCAAATAATCTGCACAAATCAGAAGTAATGGTAATAAAAATTTGTCACGAAGTGCAAATTCACAAACCGCAAGCACGCGAAGTTCAAAAAGGTAGTTTATATCAAAATTGCTTTAAACATACATGCACTAAACAAGGCATGACTGTACTTGTTTAATTCAATATCAGATAGTTAAAATGTCATGTACTTAAAAGTTATGATCACTTACTGCCCAACACCTTAGGGCAGGTCTTCCCAACCTTGATCAATGACCCCCATATTAAGGCAGCTGACCTTATTGTGATCCCCTTATCACCATCTACCACCAATAAATATAAAATGTAGCATTAATTTCAAAATAGTATAAATATTGTTTATATGCACAAAGAATGTTTGTATGTCAATATACACATAAAATTTAAAAAATAAAATACAAACTATTAGTTCATTCAAATATAATGCATCAAAAACATTAAAAATATAATCAACAAATAAGATAAATGTGAAGTAAATAAGAATTTATAGGCACCAGTAAATATCAGTGGTACAGTAGAGCCTGTTATAGTTGGAAGCACGAATGAAGATGGGTGGCAACTGTATGCTCAAAGGCAAGGAATGTCACATGGTTTCTCTCGCTACTTTACTTGACCAGTCAGCATCAGTCAGTTACAATGGTTCTTGGCATGCGATACATTTTCTGCGTGATTTCTGTTTATTAGCATGTTTTACAATTGAGTTTTAAATAGTGCCATCTTGTGGTGTTCAAAAATGGAGGGCAAAGGAAGTAAATGCAAGGTTTTGCACAAACAAGCAAGAGAAATAGTATATAAAGTGTACCAGTACTTCAAAATCGAGTTGGCGTATGCAGACGAAGCAACATGTAAAGCTGGCTACAATGTTGCCAGCTATCAAAAGTAAATGGCGAGCGCTTGTGGCATAGCGGCTTAGGACTTTGTGCAGTGTTTTCCGAGCGTAAACTTATGCAGGCTGCCGGTTTGGCAGCAATGTAATGTGTATTTCTATCTCTCTGCACAGTGATCTCCACACCTGCCTTCGTTCGTGCTCCCAACTATTGTCATAGCACATGTTATGGAACCTGGGCAGCATGTTAGATATTGCTACTCACAAGTCAGGTTCCATGTTTAATTTTGATCTATATTTAGATTTTATTGCAGCAACACCTGGAAAGCCAGTCTTGCATAGATAGGTGATTGCAAATGGAATTAATATTTTTTCTGTTTTCAAGAACCATAGAGGGTACGTGGCATTCCACGGCATTTCGGACAGTGAGTGACCTCATATTTTTTAATAAATCTGAAATTTTTCATACTTGTTAACACCTTCGAGAAACTAAAATATGTGAAGTTACAGCCTCCCAACTATTTTTGGCGTACATGCGACTCTTTGAAGGATCATAACTTTTGAACGAAACGGGATATAAAGGTCTGTGACCACACGTTTTAAAGTGAATAAAGCGTCTTTTCCAATGGTATACAACAAAGACTACCTTTTGTTTAAAAACGTTAAGATATTTGCAATTCGATATTTAACTTGAACTTGACCCTCTTCCCACCAGTTGACTGAAATTTAAATCACACCACGAGTTTCTATACACTTTCAACTGTAGGAAACCGTTTTCAGATAAATGGGACTGCAGTTGGAACATAATAAAATAATACGAAATTCAGCGGGTGAAAAAATTGGAAAAGATGATGCTGCTTGATGATGCAAAGAAAAAGAATGCCAAAATTGGATTCCTCGGCAACCAATCAAAATGCTCAGCTCAGTCATGCAGCAGCAGAAGTTAGGATAATATAATACAGGCATGCCTCACTTAGCGAATGAGAGGCGTTCTGAGACATCTGTGAGCTATCAGAATTTGTGCTAAAAGAACAGTTTTTAACATAGCACTTAACCCAGTTGATTTTTACTCTTCAGAAATTTTACTATTTTTATCGTGCAACTTGAATAATGATAGAACATTTTTATATACTAATTTAAAGTCAAGAAAACGAAGTACCGTATTTACTCATGTAATACCTGCACTTTTCCACCCACAAGTTCACATAAAAAAAGGAGGGCGGACATTAAACGATATTTGCCCCTCCATATTTCGAGGGTAGGCAACCCGCGAAACGCCTAATAACACTGCCTACCTGGCGTGAGATGAGTATGCGTTTTCTTCGGTAGGTGCAATATGCCGTGCATTTGACATATTTCCCCGATTTATAACCAAGGTATTTTTTTAATGTGTAGAATAACATAATAAGCAAGATTGGTATTTATCAGGTATTTTTTTAAATTCCTTGCCAGCTGTCAGTAGTAAACCTAAATCACTTAAATATTCTATATAAATAGAAGAGTGCCATTCATTCTCATAGAAAAGGTGATGTAAGAGAAATAAACAACTGAATTACATATATTTTTCATTAAAAACAAACGAATTCTGTTAGATTGCCTTTTAATTCATGACATGCTCAAATCACATTTTACCCTAAGTGCATTTTCTTGGGTTTCTTTTATATTATGCAATCCTAAAAAATATATGTACATACTTTTATTACTCTGTATAAAAGCAAAAAACACTATCTTGCGATGGAAATGTGTCACTAAATAGCTGTTGGAGTTGGAAACATTCAACTGCTCTATTACCATGTTCTTTAGCTTACTGACACACTTAATTTATAATTAGCATCATAACTTTGTCTCTTGACTTTCATTTTTTCTATCATATATAAGGGTAAAAATAAAATCCATTAGTAACTGATTAATAATCCATGCTGTCATTTGTAAAGTAGGAATGTAAGTTCGTTTTACATACAGAGTAATATTTGAAGAGATTTACCTGCAAATGAGCTGGATATCACAAAAGTAGTGTCAATGTAATTTTTAATCCTCAAAACGTCAAATAGGTAATTGCGGGAACTCAGCAGAGGAATAACCATACCTGCCTACAGTTCAACATTTTGTGTCTAGATGGCTCTTAACCTGCAATTTCGCCTGAAGCGTCGTTTGGAAGCATCATGAAAATTATAGTCAATATTAAGGGATGGAACTTTGAATAAATCTTTATCAATAATTGAAATGAATAACTATTTAAATTCATGCTATTTCATTTTTACTGCAAGTTTCACAGACGATCGCAGACATTTTTACAGGGGTTTTTATTTCAATTAGGTAGGAGTCACAAAAATCTGCTACATTTTATCTTCTACATTGCTTTCCAAAGTGTTTTACTACATCCTGTAATAAGCAGTTTTGACAGGTAAATCTCGTAATACAAATACTTCAGTAAATTCATTTTTCAGATCATACTTAACAGAAAGTATATTTAACAGAAATCATCTAATAGAATGCATATGAATCTTTTATTGCAACTTATTTTTTATTCCTAGAATTTTATGAGAAAACCTTGTGTCCTATACATGGGAGCAGTAAATTCTCCTAATTTGAGCCGAAAACCTCCCTGCGTCCCATACACAGGTGTGTCCTATATGCTGTTACATTTTTTATATAAAATGGAGTTTGAAATGTCATGATTCAATTTCATAAGTTGCATGGATAAGATTTTGAGCAACTCAAAAATACCAGTCAGTCAGTTGGACAGTTTAGCATCGCCATTTTGTAATTAGCCAAATTGGTGACTTTTCTCCCAATCTACAGTTCTAATTGGCATACGACTGCAGTGTCTCTCTACTTTCCTACTCTTTCTCTCCTTTCCTTCTCTCTCTGTCTCCCTCTCCTTGTGGAAATTATTTGTACCCACGTATTAGCTACCTAACTTGTGACTTTGTTACTTGGCACAAAATTCATAAAAGCGAAAAAAAATTCATAAAATGAACTGGTACCAAAGGTTCAATGGCATTAAAGGGAAAATTTATAAAATGAACTTTTGTAAACCAAGGAATGAGTGTATGTAGGTATTTATGGTAAAGTAGGTTCTGCTTATTAGAATCAAGTTGGGAAACCATTATTTGATTCAATCAACCAGCTGATTCAGTAATCCCGAGGTTACGTATGTTAAATAAGAAATTTTTAAAATAAAGTTCATTTCCAGTCCATAAATTATAATTTCATGGTTGTTCATTTTTTAGATGTAAGAAAGTTTAAAAAAAAAACAATTTTAAACACGAATTTCATTTTTCATGTTATTTTAAAAATTGCAGAGATACGCAAAAACCTTAGACAAACATAATTTTTAAAACTAATAACAAATTCTCTGTTTTTCTTAAATGTTCATTCAAATGTCAACTCATTATTTCTCAAAATCAAAGTTAACAATCATTTTTTATCCTTCTTTCCTCCCTCCAAAATGTTGTGTTCCGCATTTTGAAATCTAAGTTTTAATATGTAACATTCATTTTACAGTACAGTTATACACATATAAAATTTTCTCATGTTTATTTATATTCATTAATTGTTAACATGAAAAATATACTTTCTTTAGTTATCACATTCGACTTTTTCGGATTTTTTACGTGTCCCATATCTGACCTGTATTTTTATGAAGACTTTCTTTGCGTGTCCCGTATTCTCAAAACTGAAAATTGGCAACCCTATCTTCTGTCAACATGGGAGCTACAATGATGTCATCATCTATTGAATTCCATCTACTCAACTCTTTATCAACTTCCTCCCCCTGGGATTTCTTTTAGTTATTCTGCTTGATGTGAAGAAAATCTGCTTTTCTGAAGCAACTAACAACCCTAGGTATACAACCCTGCAGCTGTCCATTGTTGCAAGACTCAATAAACTGAAATAAGGGAATCTAATAAGGGGAGAATTAATTTAAAATGAGTTTTATGACTATGAGCAAGATTGTTTGAAATTAAAAAAACTGTTCTGGATGTAGTCATTAGATGGAAATTTTGTGAGGATTTGTTGAAGCTAGTTGGTTTGTTAAGTTATTAAATGGTTGTGTGGAAGTTAAGTTGGGTTATTAGGGAGTTATTAAATAGAATCCTTTTTGTGAATGAGATAATTTATGTAATTTAAAAGTATAAGAAATAATTATTTCGCATGCAGCTTGAAAGCAATGATGAATTCTTTGTCAGACAAAAGGTTCTAAGATTTTGTATAACACAAAGAACAAAACCTATGGTAATTCTAAGCAAATTATAGAAACACATATGCTTCTAATGTTTCTAAATTGTTATAGGATACTGAAGAGTATTTTAAGATGAAGGTTTTGAGATAATTTTGTGGGAGAGTACCACATGTAACCATGTTTGGATTCTGTTTGCCCTCTTGAAAGTTATTTCAAACAATTTCTATTCATAAACCTGATGGAGTTCTTGGAAAATAACTATGAAGATATTACTTGATGTAATTCATGAGAATACAAGTCTATTTTGTCTAAATTATGCCTGTTTTTATGTGCAATGAGATGGTATATATGTTCAATAAGTTTAAAGTAATGCAAGTTTCCATTCAATATCTGTTATTGTTGTTTATCTAAGCCCCCAACTACATAGCTTTGGTGAGGCCAAATTTATAATCGATGCATTTTATAAATAGTTCAATTTTGTCATTGTAAAGTATAATACACAGGATTTGTAGACAACTTAGTGTTTCTGTTTTTACCAATTCATTTTATTTCTGTTCCTGTTTTTCTTTGTCGTTTTTAAGTAAGTTGTGTCTTGTGAGCTTAAATTTTCTCCTATTTATATTGTTAGCACATCATTTTAAATTTCAGTTTCGTAAATTCATTTCTCAAGTTTTAAGTCTCAGTTATTAGAAAGGGCATCTAATTGTTCATTCTAACTTATAGTGTCCCTTGACCCTGCCAAAAATATACCTAAAATTGTGTTTTGAAATTGTAATTTTTGTGACTACACGAAACGTGCTGTAAATGACATATGTCAAGTATGTACTTCAACATCTGATTAAAATTAATTTACGAACTCTCAAATGTCTGCTCCCTACAGGTTGTGCAAGAATTAGATGAAGAAAAAAGAAAGCATGAACATGATACTGCTCAGGGAGATGATATCACTTATGGGTTAGAAAAAGAACGGACGCGGTTGAAACAAGTGGGTATATAAGAATTATGAAAAGCCATTTTATCTATTTAATTATACATTCATTTGAACTTCCCAAGTGCAGAGTGACTTTTATCTCCTTTGACATCAAATACATTTGCAATACATGGTGCAGAGCTGATGCTGATAAAAAGTGAAAGATTAAATTTTGACAAAAGACTAAATTGTAATTGGTTTCATGCTGGCTATAGAAGTCTCTGAATTTTGTATATACATCATCACTCTCTGTTTATGGACCTATTGTATGCAGCATATTGGCCACCTGATGCCACTCGCATCCTTATTTTAGGTTGGACAAATGCATTTCCTACATTTTATGCAAATGATTCTCCTATTAGGTATTCAAAATATTCATTCAGTCTTTGAAAATAGTAACCTTGGAGTAACAATGATTTATTTTGCTCTCTATCAACAAAACTTATGAGGTGCTCTAGGTGTTTTACTAATGCTCATATAATTTAGGAAAAAATCTGTAGGGTGATGTAGCTGTGTTTTTTCCTCTGGAATGACCATCATTCAGAATTCATTTTAATATAGTTTTAAAATGCCAAGCTATCTTAGGTGGCAGTCTTACATGTGCACAGTTGTTACCAAACACAAAACAAATTTGTGAATGAAATCACATTGTGTTTTCTGTGCGTAATTCTACTATATTATGTAACATAATGTGATTTTATTGAAAATGAAGAGCTATTACCTTGTTATGTGGGAGTATTTGTACCAATAGGTCTTATTGTTGATATTATAGTGTACCAACCTAACTGTTACCAAGATCATAAACACTTATTAAAAATTTTCAGAGAATTATTTTAAGTGCAAACATTGCAACCTGTTAATTCCCATTTTATTCTATTATTTCATCTCTTTATGCTTATATTATCACTTATAAGATCCCATGCATGAAACCTTTTAAACTTGGACCCTTGTTTATTGAAAAGGCTATCATTAATCCTTAGTAGGTCACATGGTATTTAGTATCATTCGAAGTAGTTCATGTTCATTTTGACTGTTGTGAAAGTCACTAACAAATCAGTGTTATCATCTCTTTTTAAGTAATGCACATTATTTTTGTTTATTTTAATACAAATTAGTTTCATGCAATAAACCTGTTGAGCTCTTGACACATCTCAATATAATTAAAAGGCAGCAACTTGTAATCTGGTAAAATTTGTGAGCACAAATTCAGGTTTACTTGTAGCATTGAATGAGTTGTATTTAGCATTTGAGTGGTTAATATTGCTGACTATGGATGTTAAAGCTTTCTGCTACATTTGGATGCATTTTCTGCATGCTTTATTTAGGAAAGAAAATTAATTGAAAAATAAAAACATCGACCAATATTAAATTTAAAAATAAATAAACACAAAGTACGGCTTGCATCCAGGAGATGATTAAGGTGAATGCTGCAGCCATATAATGATCGAGTAATCCTCATGCATATTTTCAATGCAAAATAACTGTTTTCAGGAAAAATTCACCCAACTCTCTGAAGAGAATGCATATTTCATGTGTTATTCATCGCATTTTGCATAGTCATCTGCATAGTCAATGTATGTAATTTTAATAGATTCCATGAATGAGGTTTTAACATCCATATAAACATTACATTGGCTATAGCAATAACTCCAATAGCCAAATAAAACTGTTAGGAACATCTTTTAATGGATAATAAAAAATAATACAAATTGCTAATTATTCTTAATTGATACATATGCCCTGAGAAACGAAAGAAAATATCTAATAGCATTTAGAAACAAAAGAACAGGTAACAACAGCAACAAAACACGGGTACTGCTAAATTCAATATTCTAGCTTTATTATTTATTCATTAATATTCATCGTAGGTCAAATATTTACTTTACGAAAAATATAGTACTATCATTTGAATGAAACGGCAATGAGAGATGTGCTGCCATCTATAGGTGACTACGAGACTTGACCCTAACCCCAAATTTTTTCTCGGACTCACATTTAAGCCGAGGGGTGATTTTTTTCATGAGAGATTTTGACAAAAAACATCAGCTTATATTCAGGCAGATACGGTATATCTGTACTGTGGATGGGCTCATAGGGGTGGTAATAAAAAATGCACAGTAGAGATAACCCTTATAAACAGAAGGCACTCATGAAAATGGCCACCAGTACCATATTGCAATAGTTAATGCACTTGAGGAAAGGTACTAAGAATGGTGAGGGCTAGGGTTAACCAGAAGGTCAAAAAATTAATTACCATATTTTTCAGGCTATAAGACGCACTCCAGTTTTTTAGAAGATTTTTTAGGAAAAAAGTATTTTGGTTCACCAACTCATTTAGGAAGGGCATTGTTGTGCATCATTTCTAGCCATGATTAAGTCCGTATGTGGCAACATTGACAAAAAATAGTGTAATAGTGTATAATTCAAAGCTAAGAGAAGTCCCCGGCCAACATCACAGGATTTTGCGTACTTTTTAGTACAGATTATTCAAAATACGTCTAAAATGAAATTGGAAGTCATGATCTGGTTTGGTGACTCAAAAACATTTCGTTTAATTCGAAACCTTTACCAATATTGTGTGTTTAAGTGGATAGTTCGTGCGCACACATGACAAAGGCATTGCATTTTTGTTCTCCATTTCTCGCAAACGAAATATACATTGCCCCAAACATGTAACTTCTTTTTACTTATTTAATAGTCAAAGTGAAATAAAATCATAGATGATACAAATAGAGGAATCATCTTATTCTTGCATCACTAGACCTTTATTTCAAGTTCTTGGATTACTTCACGTATACTGCTTTATCGTAGATCTCTACCTCTTCCCCATAAGTTATTGAGAAATAAACTTCAATAAGGATAAACAAAGATGCTAGAAGCATGCAGGGACAGGAGAGATGAGGTTTTGTATTTGCCCACTCAAAAATATAGGTTTTTACCTTGGTAATTTGAGCACGATCTTTGATGTTATTTTCACTATCACTCTCTGAACTGACATTTTCTTCCAAATCTCTTTCAAGTAAGATTTCCATCTACTTTTCATCACCAGGTATTGCTTGCATTTTTCTATCAGTTGATGCCATGATAAGTTGGACTCTTTTAATCTCTTAGAAATTAAACTAAAGTAACCGGAAAAATAACGAACAATTGCTGCCTCCGTACAGCATAAATGTTTCCCTCAGAGTGGCTAGAGAATATTTTTTGTGCAATCCAAGGGCTTCCCATGTCCTCGGTCACACTTTCAGTCAAGAGGTAGCATCGTAAATATCTTTGAATGGGCTTGTATGTGCATTGATGTCAGATAAGTGTTTCTCACTCTCATTATATTGTTTTCAAGAAATGCTGAACCAAGCACTAGTCCAGATTCGAAGACCATTCCTCCTCCCTTTCCATATAGCTCTCAAATGTTGATGCATAGGAAAAAAATTTTCATCTCATGAGTGAGAGACATCACAAAGTAGATAAATAGTGCCTCCATCCCCTTCCATCACACAGTAGCTTTCATGCAGAGGTTCGGTTAGTCTCAACATTGAATAGTGGTTTTTAGAACCACAATTTCCATAACTACATGAAAATTCAATCACAAAATTTGACGTATAATATAGGTAAAAAGAAAGACAGTAAAAATTGCAGAATTAAGCACAATAGGAAGGTCCAAGCTTAGTTTTGAAATATATCAAGGTTTTTCAGATTTAAGAATATTTATTGCTTCAAAAAAAAAGAAATCTAGCGATCTCCAGTGTACCCAGTATGCAGGACCACATTATTTTCAGAATACGTATATTTTATTACAGCTCTGTAATATGGATGGAAATAAAATTGCAATTCAATGTATGAAATTGTCTAGAGCTAATAAAGAATTAATTAATTAACCTTTATACGCCGGGTTTATTTTGGGATATTTTTGTTCATTTTATGGAAAAATCTCGTATTTAATGAATTATTGGTACTAAAATGTTCAAATAAAAACTTTTTTTTTGTAAAAATAAGGAAGAAATGCATACTTCTGTTTTGTAGGGGAAAGAAAGATGTCAAAAAAAGTTTATGGAAAATATACGCCCGTGAGCTATTTCATTTTGTGTGCCCATATGGGCACATTCGACATTTAAAGGTTAATTATTTTTGACCATACTGATGGCATGGAACGTTTGAACGAAATTGGAGAGAATTACTACGTGATGGTTCCTATCTATTGTCTGTACAATATTTCACACGAGTGTTTTCCCAGTCTTTTTAGCATGCATTTTCGTAAGATTTGGCTGAGTACACACGTTTGAAAGTCATTTCTTCCGAAACATGGCATAGAAGAGTAACTTGAAATACACTGGGAAAATGGGGATGTTTACTCAAGCCTATTTTTCACACATGGTGGTGTTCAAGAATTTAGTGATCACTTCAGCTCTGTTCATGAATTCTCTGTGTGTACGAACTTGTAAGTTCAATAAGTTTTGTAGCAGAATGGATAGATAAGACTATATTGCGATTTTTACTGTCCAAGTAGTAGATCATAAGAAATTTCGGTTTTTTTTAAAGTTTGTTTATTTCGAGAATCGATAATTCAAAGTTGTATTTTTGTGGTCCCTTGAACTTCAAAATAACAAGGTTTTAGTGTATGTCTTTCTATCCCTTTATTTTTTCTCACTGGAAATCTCTCTGTGGTTGATTCTCAGCCATTCTCTAATACATATGATATCTTTGTAAGCCTTCTTTACTGTAGAATTAGTTAAATATTGAGTTAGAATGATATTATAAAAATACAGCACAGTAATTTTCGTGTTCCACTTGTAACTCGGGGGAGCCCGACAATGTACATCTTTCTATCCCCTCATTATTTATCACTGGAAATCTCTATGTGGTTGATTCTCAGCCATTCTCTAATACATATTATATCTTTGTAAGCTAGAACTATATCCTTGAGGAAATTTTATTTTAAAAAATTAGCGGATTATAATATATACGTTGTAATTTATAAATATTTAAAAGGAAATTATAACAGCAATGATGTAATATTTTAAACAATACTAAGTATTCAATACAGTTTTTTTAACTTGAAAAATGTAGGATTTTAATTACGACCTGTAGGAGAAGAAGCACAAAATATATTTGAGCAAAAAGAGCTAAGTTCCACCAGATCTAAAATTTTTGCAACCGTACATTCGATGCCTGAAAATTGGCCATACACAATTTCACAGCTTCATCTCTTGCCTGCTGCTGCAAAATCAAATTGGGCGAGAAAATATTAGAAGCTCGTGCTCTCAAGAACCATTCAAACACTTTTGTCAAAGTCGTCATTGATGCACCTACAAGGCAGTTTTCTATTCGGAACAAATTGTATTTTTAATTTGATCCTGATGTACAAGAATCTTTGACAGTGTAGAAGTAGGAACCCCAAATCTCTTTGCTACTTCTGTCTTCTTTTTTCCTTGGTCAACAACATGTAAAATTATTAGTTTCATCTCGCTTTTTAATTTCCTCTTGAAAATATGAGTATAATTTATTATTATGAACTTTATAATTTATTATTATTAACTTTGACAAGGTTATAGAAAAATTCATTTGATAATTGCTAGCAGAATTACCTTATAATCAGAGATGGGAAATTTCCAGTTCTGGAACAAGGAATGGTTCCTGATCCTGGATCTGGAACCAGAACAGGAACAAAAATTGCGTCCGAACCAGAACAATTTCGTCAAACTTTCCATTCTGGAATGGTTCCATTAAAAATGGAATAATGGGTTTGGAAGTCAATTGTTGATATTTTAATATCATCCATAATCCAAAGAAAGAAACCTATTAGAAGAATATTATTAAATAATTGAATTTGTTGTTTAATGGGTCAAAGATGATTTTTTAAGATGATGACTCGAGAAAAGTTTATGAATTTGAATACAAAAATATAAATCCGTTATCTTGATTCAATCGACAAAATAAAACTAAATCTTAATCATAGTTTTGTTTCACTTCCCCTTAAAAAGTTAAGAATTTAAGTATTGTTTATTAAATTTTATTTTTAACCATTAGCTGTTTTCAAAATAATATCACACAACTTACTTTAATCTTATTTCAACAAATTTTGTAGAACAGGTAGGCAACCTATTGCCCATGGGCTGAATCTGGCCCATTGCTCAGTTTAATCCGGCCCGCAGTAAGACTTCCAAGAATATTCTTCAACGATATTAGGATTTTTAAATGTTTAACATGCATAGGGATAAAATTCTGTCTTTCTCAAGTTTCTAATGTTTGTTGCATTATTCTATGGAAAATGAATCTCAATAATTTTTTCATATTTAAGTTTAATGTGAGCCAATGAAACTATATGTTGTTTAAATACAGCCCACTGAGAGCCTTATGACTGCGAATGTGCTGTCTATTTACTAAAGGTTGTTCACCCCTGTCGTTGAGGTTCACCTGAAAATGCCAGATATTATATAACCAACCATTTGGAATATAACTGAAGCTATGCAAATGTATGCAGAAGTATATTAGTGTCTTTGGGTGAATAAAGAAATTGAAAGCGTAAAAATGCAATTTTAATATGTTGAACCTAAAAAAGAGGACAGAAGGAAGAAAGACTCAAAAAAGATGAAAAAAAATTGAATTAAAAAAGGAAATTTTCTTTAAAAAGATGACTTTTGGTCACATTACTTATAAGAAACTTTCATAACATCTTAACGTAATTGAAAAAAGTTGTAATTCATGTAAAATTTAACCAATATAAAGCATATTTCTTTAAAACTAGTAATGGTTCCAGAACTCATACTGAACGAGTTAAAAAATTTAGGGTCGGAACCGGAACTTCCCAGCTCTGCTTATAATTCAAGATGAAAAACTAATGTACACCAAACTAGGCGTAATAAATTTGATGAAAAAATATAAAACTCTGCATAAAAAATACACAAGTTTTTGGATTCACGAGCTGCTGCTAGCATTGATGACAATTCTTGAATTGATAATTTGCAAATGAATAGGAAAGAGAAAGAGTGGAGAGGGAAAGGAGAAGGGAAGGTGGTGCAAAGATCTCTGAATGGTTACCTACTGCAGCAAAAAGTAACACTTAGTCGGACTTCACCCTTCCCTTTGTATCACGAAATTTGTGAGAAGTCCCTAGGTCAGCAGTTTCCAAACTTAGCATGCCTCCATTTGCTCAAGAATCTCTGCTGTGACACTATACGAGGTGTTCAGTGTGTTTTGAAACATTTCCATATCTTAATTGCAACTGCACAATGTATCATAATATAACAAATAGTGAGTGCAACAGCTCAGAAATTTTGAGAAATTGCAACACAAGCGATGTAGCATTTTGTTTTGAAATATTGATTTTGTTCATTCCCCAAATTTTTTCTTACGATATCAAGTCCATACATCTCGTTCTAATACGCCCACACTGAAAAAATATGCGATGATATAATGACCCCTTTTAGTGCTGCACGTACTCACCAAACATCATTGGGCTGAGGAGTGGTGGAACGAGTTCATACTCACCAAATGCAGGTGTTGCATAAACCGCAATTCTTTTGCCATGAAACAGTTTACGAAATGACTTGCGCCACAGCAGACCATCGATATGTGTTCTTTCAATAAAAAAAATTCCGTCAGTGTGGAGGTTTTTAGACTTCATTCAAGGAAAAACAGTGTAAATAGCATTTAGTAATAGTAATTTATGTTATGGAAATTTAAATACCACTCCTGAAGCAAACTTTCAGGCATTTAAATACTGGCTTGAGGGGTTAACTACAACTGATATGTTAAAAATATTAGTTAATATTGGAAGTTAGAACTGGTGGTCTAGCCTTGTTGTTATAAGGCATCTAGTATCTTGGAATTTTAGCTTCACATGGTATAATAAAGGTAAAATACTCCTTTAGCCAAACAAATTACATTACATACATATACATTACATTACATATTGTTTGGCTAAAGGAGTATTTTACCTTTATTAATCTTAGCCAAAGTTATTGAGCTACTATCAATTTTCACATGGTATACTCGAAAGCAATGCTCAAAATTGCGCTTTAAACTCTGATAGGTTGTACAATATATTTTCTTTTTCTCTGAACACACATGACATTCCATTTTTTCCCTTTTCTCTTTCATCATCAGAATGTCTAATGTCTTGTCTAGTTGCTTTGTGTAAAGGTAAAAGGGGAAGAAAAAAGAAAACAATTTTCAAAAATCTTAAGAAAATGCTTTGCTATAAGTGGAACTGATGAATAAAAAGATGATATCTCAGAAGGATTCAGAAGCCTCTCTGTTAGTAAAAATTAGAGGAATCTCTATATATATATATATTCTTCCATTAAGCCTGTTATCTCTTTCTATGCCCCTCTCATATATCTTTCTATACCATTAACATTTCTTGAGCCGAAAACTACGAAGCTCCTCTGGATATGGATATCGCATATTTATGCATTATGAAATTACTTTCATTGAAGGAATGTTGTTCTTTCACTTGTTTCTTAGAGGTGTGACATTAATTGCATGCAACCAACTTTTTTAATATGACATCTTTTTAAATAAGATCTTCCTAAACAGGATCAAAATATTTTTGCTATATGGAAATATTATTGGGGGCTAATAATGTGAGCCTTTTAAACATGTTTTAGTCAATAAGAAAGTGGAAAGAGTCAAAAGAAGAAAAGTAATGAATTTTCTTGAAAAACTTCATTTCATATGAAACAGGACATAGTCATCATTGAATGAGTCTTGTGACCTGCGGGACTAAAGAGAGAAAGTAAGAATTTGCATTTAATGAGTTGAGCAAATCCTAGGACTGATAACATACTATTTTAACTTGAGTTACACGGTATCTGTGCTGGAAAATAAGTGAAATCAGATACCTTTTTACTTGCATTATCCCTAAAAATTCACCACTCCCTACAGTTAGGAAACTTATTGTATAGCAATAGTATGCAATGTTTTTTTGAGGTGAACCCCAATTTACCTGAAAACCTCAGAACATCTCCATTTGAAATATACTTGACTTGATTTTTTGTGTCGAATGGAATAATATATGGTATTACATCAATGCAAATAAATATAAACTATATGAAGTATCAGAATTTATTTGAATAAATATCATGTAAACAAAATTAAAACCTACTGAAACATTTTGCTTTCCAAAATTGAGCTACGACCCACAGTTTGCTCACCATTGATATAAAGCATAAAATTGAACAATTTGGCATACCTAATAAAATATAACAAACTATTCATTCGTGGTATTAATTTTTGTCATATTTCAGATTGGAAAAAATTGCCTTGCTCTACTATACAGTACCTCTGGATGACTCAGAGTGCCATTACTGCTCTATTAATGGGCTGACGAGATGAAAGTCCATGGTTCATGCACTGTGATCTGGTTGCAAGATCCTGCTTTTTTACCAGTTGCTAGATATAGTAATGGGGACAATTTTTTGTTCAAACATCTGGTTTGATGTTTATACTTCCAGCCAGGATTGTATTTTGGATGTACTCTAAAGTGGAGCAGACAGAAATACATGAACACATTTCTATGGCCCATTTATAAGTGCATTTAGTGCATTTTAATAAAAGCTATTAATGGATTATT
Source organism: Tanypteryx hageni (assembly GCA_028673005.1). Classification (NCBI taxonomy): domain Eukaryota; kingdom Metazoa; phylum Arthropoda; class Insecta; order Odonata; family Petaluridae; genus Tanypteryx; species Tanypteryx hageni. The sequence continues at coordinate 3,423,304 of CM054120.1, forward strand.
TAGTTGTGACTATCTCCATAAAAGTAAGTGTATTCTGCAAATTGGCTTCATTTCTAACTTCATTTTTGTATGTTATTGATAAAAAAGACAGAAACCCATCCACAGGTTACTCCACTATTTAAAAATGTTTCTTCAAATAAGGATCAGACATGTGGTTCTGTGCCCATATTTAGTGGATTTTCTAATGGTCACAAGTCATAATAATAATCATATTAGTTCCTTTATATGAACACTTCTGTTGTATGGAACATCTAAAGTATTAGGAACCTAATCCATGTTAAGTATTAGTCCCAGTTCAAAATCAATTTCTTTCTGGCCTTGCTCAAAAACTTCTGTAATTTTAGAATTTTATTTTATTTTTTGTAATATTCTATCTGTACCACACATACTTTGCAATGCTTTTTCATAAAGCTATTGCAGTGTTGCCCCAGCAAAACCAGTAATGCCATTAGCCTTTGCCTCTTTCTCCCTTCTTATGGGATCATTCTGGTAGATACTGCAATTCCATTCTTTTTGTGAGTAGCCATTTTGTAGGAAACTCCTTGGGGAGTACTTGCCCCATATGGCATTCAGTCATTCTTTTTGCTTGGAAGAAAGCCAAAATGTCTTTCAACTGTTCTATTCCATTTCTCTTATACCTATTCCCTGAAGTGGTGAATTTCATAAACAGTCAAATGAAAAATCCATTTAGGGGAAAAATTTCTAACTTTGGTTTGGAAAATTAAACAAGTAGAAGCAATGTACATTATTCCATGACCATTTTTTAATGGGCTATCCGACCATCAGAAAAATAAAATGCTGAAGTAACCAACTGGAGATAATAATCCTTGGCCTCCTCTTTTAATGTTGGGCCCATAATTAGGAAACCTTCAGACTACTTCATCCCAAACCCCTAGTGCGATAGAAAATCTAATATTTCTACTCTTGCATTAAGCAGTGTTTTCCATGTTAAAATTTTTACTTTACCCTGAATCAGTAAAAACTTTTGGTTTTTATATCATAATTGTTGATGAGCTGACCTTGTTTTCCATCATGTATTTCTACAGATGTCATTCTCCAGGTTTTGGTATATGTCAATTCTTTGTCATAAGGCAAGCATTACTCACTTCTGTTTACCGCTACTTGCTAATCTCATTTATGATTTTTGGGATAAGTAGATGGAATCAATGGATCCTATTTAGAGATTGCAAATTTACTGATTTATTCATTTACCGGTAATTCGGTAAATGTTTTCCTAATTAACAGTAAACCGGTAATTTATCGGTAATTTTTGACATTTTCAGAACAATGCTAATTTTTATTATAAAACGAGAAATATATGTTATGAGCAATATGCGTAGTCCGGGAAATGTACACATTTACCGATTTCAACTTTTACCGTAACATATACATGAATTAAAAATTAAATTAAAGATAATAATTTTTAAAAAGTTATTGCCGTTAATTCTCTTTTATTTATTGTCTCTTTGGTTGTTAAAATAGGCTCACAGAAAACATAATTTTTCCAGACTTTTGTCTCCTTACCGCGACCTGATTTTTGTGTATATCAACCCTGCCGTAGAAAACACTCTTTCTGATTCGACACTCGGTGGAACGGTCATTAGGAAATCGAAAGCCATTTAAAAATATTTTTCACTTATTTTTTCTTCTTGAAAATACATCATTTCCATTCTCATGACATGTTTTAGGTCTTTCGTGTGTTTTTTGTTTTTGAGTTAGATCTTCCTAGGCCACATCAGATTTTTTCTTTATCGCCAATTGAAGTTTTTCCTTCATCGACAATGCAGCCGATGTCGACGGAACTGAATTTGCAATATTCACGGAATCGGAATCAATGACTTCAGTTGACTCATTTGTATAATCTGTTTCCTTTTTATTAGAAACGCGTTCAAGTAGCTCCACGATTATCTTCATTATTGTGGATATGCTGGTTTTATTAAAAATTCCGTAATTTTCATAATTCGATTTTGTGGGATCATAAAGGTACTGTAGAACTTCGAATTATTGGTAAAAAAAACGAATTACCGGTAAATTTAGTCAAAGATTTCGGGCCATTTACTGATAAACTAGTTTACCGGTATTGCAATGCCTATTCATATTATTCCTACACTACAGGCATAAGCTAGAATAATTTTTGGAATAATTGAAGTTTTATACAATGATGCAAAATTGGTTTGGTAATAAAGAATCTTTCTGTATCATAATGCAAATGATGATGAAGTTGACTCCTAGTGGCAGATTATGGAGCATTACAGGTTTTTACTGTTCCTAAAATTGGTCATGACTGAGTTAACCCTTAGTGGCAACCTAGGGATTATTAGGTGCTGATGATACAAGTTCTCAAGTTGATAGAAAGCTGGATAAATGGGCTTTTACTGTGTACATGTATACCTTGCTGTTAGTGCTTTTGTATATCCTAGGGGACCACAGTAGTCACCAGTTTTATTTTTTTATCCCATCATTTTTCACTCTTTTGCTTTAAAAAATCCCATAGGATGCATTAGCTGGCCAATTGATATTAAAGAGGAAATCAGTGCAAGACTGGAAGAGACTTTTATGAAAGTATTCTTTCCATTTATAACTATTATTCTGTCTTTATTGGAGAGTGAGGTAGGGTTTGGGCAGAAATCTGCTGAATCTTACCAATGACTGTACTAAGGTGGACATATGGAGCCTAAGAAATAAAAGTTGACAGCAAAGGCTTTTACAGAGATAGTTATGATGGCAAATTAACAAAAAAGAAAGTAATGGAAGTCAACCCATTCATTGAAAAGAGCTTCAGTTTCAATAGAAGCACTGACTGCAGTACTTTTCTATGTAGAAATTTGTTTTTCATTTTTAATTAAATTCAAAATAAAGGGATGGCAGCTTCAGATTACAGCACTCCTGAAGTCAACCTCTTACAAAATGATGCCTATACCTGTCTCAAACATCTCTATCCAAAGTATATTAATTTTGCCAACTAAGTTGTTCATGGCAAGTTGAATAAAATTTTCTTTTTCTGTCTTATTGGGCTGCTTTTTTCTGTTACTCTCTCACAGTTTATTTCTGTCCTATGGTAATCTATGGTAAAGAAAATCATTCTCTGACCTATTCTTCCAGATATAAGAACAACCCCATTTTCCCTATTACTTTATTTACTTGCCTTTTGTGTTTTACATGGTTCCTAAGGAGCATAACACCTGCAAATTGTGAGTTATACCTATTTCACATACTTTTAGTAGTAATTCATGACTTACAAAATCGAAAGATTTTGCAAAGTCAATGACAATAGCATCTATCTGTTTTCTACGATTGAAAGCTTCTATTAAATCTTGGTTGAGTCCATGCGTCTGTGTATCACAAGAGTATCCTTTTCTAAAACCATTCACTTAGCCATTTTTCCTTTTTCCAAAAACTTATATTTCATACTCGTTCTATCAAGGCTACACTGTATGTCAATTTCTCAAGTCTCTGGGGTGATTATAAAAGGCATAATAACTTAGCCCATTTGTTTGTTAATATTTCCACTCATCTTACATAGCAGAGTCATTTTATTTATTTTGTTATAAATTCTACCAAGTTAAACTGAAATATAAAGTTGATGCATTTTTTCAGAACTGTAGAAGATTTAGTTGCGCCTATTGACACAATAGGCATCTCCAGTAGCTATAAAAAGTTGAATGTTTCCGCTACCTATTTGCAGTCATTATTGTTATTCGCCAATGTTAACAGGCATCAGCTTTCTCGAACTATGCAAGCAAAACAATGACCCAAAATCCATGATGATTTTTCCAAAAACAAACAAGACAACATTCTCAGAAACAGTTTCTAATGAAGAAATTATTCCTTATCAAGGACTTAAATTTTGCTTCCCATCCAAGAATCCCCATAGAGAATCATACTGACATTGAAAACTCCATTGGATCAATGGACAAAACTAAAAACTTATGAAGAAATGCATGCCACACACATTTAAGAAAGAACATCGCCAAACTATGTAATAAATTATAATAAAACCAACTCAACAATCAAAATCCTAAAAAAGAACTTTTTCTACAGAAAAGCTGATAAATTAAAAAGCTATAATATCAGACCAAACAATTCTACAAACACACTCAACAATAACTCTCAAGAGGAACATATATCAAAATAAAAACTCTTTAACCACAATGAAATGGCAAAGAAAAGACATTTTTAAAACATGCCCCCATACTTATCAACAGAAAACTTAAGAATCAACATATCATCATGGCTGCCTCTGCACATGTGAAATTTGCAGGAAACCTACACACCACAAGTGTTATATTCCTTATAAATTGTTTCACCTAAATGACAGCTTCCCCAACTTGGGTTACAGGCTATACAATGCACAGCTCAGTGAAATAAATTTCACCAAAGAATTACAATAAATTGAACAAAAATACCCGTCTTCCTATTTTTGTCCTTCCTTTCACCGATGAAAATAAATGTCTTGAAATTTTCGTAGATTGGCTATCTCTACATGCAGAAATTACATTGTGTTACCTGCCACTGCATAAGGCAGGAAGTTCCGCTTATGAGTAGGCATCTACTTGTAATGTGGATATTCGCTTGATTAGTTTTCTCATTTACTCTCAATGGGACTTTTGCATGAAAAGTAAGTTATGTATTGTGCCATGTCAGTGTGAAATTTGAATAGCGGTAAATGTGTATTACATCAATATTAAGGTAAAAGAAACATACATGTCTTACTATTGATGTCTGTCTGTCTGATGTGCCAGCTCTTATATGAAAGCATCTAGAGACTTCATTTTTTTGCCACTTCATTATTCTGTCTGTCTAAATTTTTTGAAAAACTGCCACTCTGCTTCAACAGCTCTTTCACTTCTTTTTATTTTTTTAGGAATACCCCACAAAATGTCCTCAGAGAAAATGCCATGTGAATGCAAAATCAAAAATAAAATTCTACATTTAAGAGCTGTTGAAAACCATGATTCTGCTTTTAAATATTATTAGTTTTCAGCAGAATTTAGTGCTGCAATATGCAAGCATTTCAGTATAATGATACGCAATCAATCACATAATTGCCTATTGATGTAGAAGTAATATTTATTTATACAGTTCTACTTACACTTTTATCGTTTCACAGTGATGAGTGGAAAGCTTTGCAAAATTTTGTGATGAAGCATCAATTGAGTAAAAGAAATCGCTACATTTTTCAAAGACCAGGTGGTTTGTGTTAACATCAGCCATTGAATGCATTTTTTTATCATTTAAGCCATTGAGATAATATTTTTTGAGTTAAGATAAGTGTCCAAAAGTGCTAAAATATTTTTTGAAAATCCATTAGCTGAACTTACATAGAATTTTTTACATAGGCAATTATTCAACAGTCAATTACTCAAATAGAAAAATGAAATATGGTCAGCTGAAATTACAGCAATTCTTCAAAATTTAAAAGGTCATTTGTAATCATAATCCAATCATTGAGATTAGTGTGATATGATTTGTCATCATGCAAATATGGGTAAACGTATCATGTGGTATTATAAAAACTTTTTTTTCTAAAATTACCGTATTTTTGGGCTATAAGATGCACTTTTCTTCCAGAAAAATGACTCCCAAAATCAGGCTGCATCTTATAGATTAAAGGTAAGATTCTTACTGTATTCAGTACTGACTTGAACCCACTGATCCCCAAAATGGAATACCTAATTGGTAGCCATTCGTCACAAAAACATTAAAATATACTACTACTATTATTAATAATTAATGGTTAAAAATAATGAATACATACTGTAAAACTTTATGCAATCTGAATTCCAACAATGCATCTTCATTATTGGTCTTTACATGTCTGCTCATAGTGATTACAATTTCAGTGCATTTGTAATGTTAGCCATGTTCTAGTTCCCAATGCTATTAATCCCAAGGAACATAAGAACTGTGGTAGAGGTCATATGAATTTTATAAATACAGGTATAGCCTGCTTTATGTCACCTTGATTTATGTTGATTTGAAGTTACATCAGTTCGATGTTATATATCCGATCATTTAATACCTGTGTATTGATTTATGTCATTTTGACTCAATGTTAAGTTTCTAGTGGTCTAAGATTCTTTAAAATTTTTGTTGCCACCATCTTCAAGCTATTATCTGATTAAAATACTAAACCAAAATCACATAACTGTGATCTAAAAATCAAGTCTGCAATATAGCATCTAAATAATGATCTTAAATTTATTTCATCACTCCAAACTCAGGCCAGTGCTCTTTAAGTGATTCCTTAATGTGTTGACATTTTAGCGTTTTGTTACAAGGGAACTTAGAGGTCGAAAAAATTGGTGAATTCGGACGTGAAATGCTCGGAACACTCAGGTACAGAAGTGATTTTTTCCCATCTGAGCTGACAGCAGAGTCATGTGATATCCAACTACTAACTTCTACCTCTAGAATTTGTCATGATTATTTTGAATTCGTCATTTAAGTGAAATTATGAAGCTCAATCATAGTAAATTTTATGCCAAATCTGATTATGCATATTATAATTTTCTTAAGATTCATGAAAATTATTTAATATTAGAGAAATTAAAAATATCAGCATGGTAACGATATAAATAATTCTAATTCACTTTATTAATTGCCTCTATATTCGTAAACACTATTGTTCTAAAGAATAGGCACTTTCTCTGTTTTTATGGTTAATGATTCTTGGTAGATAAGATATACATGTTTTCTGATAACAAAACAATTCTTTCGCATTGAGAATTGCCTCGTGCAGCCAGGCAACTACATCTGAAATTCTGATTAGAAACATAGGAGTGTTGCGATCTTATTGCAGGTGACCATGTGATGCAGCGCTACGGTTTACTCGGACAGGAAATTCTCGTCCATGTGGCTGTCTATTATTGTTCAATTGAATCCATTACTTGCATTTTTCCCATTCGAAGTCGGACTCAGTTTGTTGATTAACTAGAGACAACATTTAGGGTTACTGCAATTGGGTGTGCCGAAATATCCTAAACTCCTTACACCAAGGGCCTGCAACCTGATGATCGTGAGCACCGCCGTGCTCTTTGGCAATCTCACCATGCACTTTTAAGTTGGTAAAAATCGCCTTTCCTAGCACCAGTAATTTAATTTGTTCATTTGTTTTCTTTCTAAACATACGAAAAGACATTTCTAATCACTTTGACATTGATTTGATTTTACTTATGACTATTCCGATTTTATAAAAGTAGAGTGGTGCTTTCTGGGTGTGACTTGGTGCTCGCCACTTTAAAAAGGTTGTGGATCTCTGCTTTATACCATTGATTATTATGGGAAAAACTGCTTTGATTTACATCGAATTAGCTATAAGCTTTTTGTGATTCAATACACAAAAATGCATGAAAACTAAACAGCAGAATGTTATTTTGGTCCAAGTCTCACAAAAAATCCATGATTGGAGAAAATAGGAAGAAAAATTGAAGATGACAGGAAAAAGAGAAGGTCTTCGTAAACTTGGTCAGAACTAGAGGAAGTGAAAAAATGGATAAATAGAACAGTTGATGTTAGATATTGCTGTATCGATGAAAATGGTTATGTACAAGGCAAAAAGAGTTGCAGTAGGAAAAGGACTAATTGATCCTACATATCGTTATTACATATGCATTCCATTTGCAAGGAATTAAAATTTCATCTTGCATTTAAGTTTAAGGAAGTGCTATCAGTAAGGGTTGTGTATACATGTGATGTGTATGGCTCACACCTGACAGCCTAATTACTAGGACTGCCAAATTCATGCTCTAAAAGTCTCAATGTAATTATTTATGTTTTATATCATTTCTATTTACTTTCACGAATTAAGTTTACCTAAAACGTTATATTTAACTTATCACATCATAATATTTTCTTTAAATGTTGCCAAATGCAGACTTAATCTCTGCTGGAATTGATACATGACACGACCTTTCTTAAATGCTTAGATGAACCAAAATACTTTTACTTGAAAAATCTTCTCAACAAGTAAGATACCCTTGCTAAAGCATGAGGTGGAAGCATGTTATCTTAGAAATTTTCTGGGTTCTGGTTTGCCTCCTATGATGAGGGGAGAACCTGCAACATTAGAATGTAGATCTTCATTAGAATTTTCCCATCCAAGACAACTTTACTCCTCTAGTCTACCTAGTTTGGATGCAATACCACTTCAAAATTTTGAATTTTTCAAAATTGAAGCCATCTAGTGGAAGATGTGTGAACTTCATGGAAAACCCAATTGGTGGAAAATTGATAAGAGCTATCTAATTCAAAAAGAGTTTTCCTAATATTCCCAGTAGTTTGGCTACAATACCATTACAAAGTTTTGAATTTGAAGCCATATAACGGAAACTCTATGAACCACCATGAAAATTCAGTCAGTGCAAACTAAGGATTTATAAGAGCTATGTAATTCAAAAAGAATTTTACAAAAATATCTTAAAACAAAAAAGTTAAATTTTAAGCCACCTAGCAGAAAATCTGTCAACTACTTGGAAAACCCTTTCAGTGGAAAATTCATAAATTTATAAGAGCTATCTAATTCGAAAAGAATGTTTCTAATATCTCCAATAATTTGGCTCAAGTGTAATTTCAAATTTTCTGAATTTGTTGCCATCGAGCAAAATATCGATGAACTACCATGAAAGTTCAATCAGTGGAAACTTAATGGATTTATAAGAGATATCTAATTCAAAAAGAATATTCCTAATATCTCTTAAAAGAAAATAGTTGTTGTCACAGACGGACAGAATTATCACCTAAGCTTGTGTTTTTCTTTGAAGAAAAGATGCTAAAAATCAGGGTGTTTCATAGCCTGATAAATATGGTAAATAAAGGCTTTCATTTTTCCTGTAGATGTAATATTTTTTTAAATGAGCAATGTCAAATGCCTTAAGCACTTTTTTAGTGCATGGACTCATTCACAGTCATCATTTTATCAAAACAAATATGAAATAAGCCATATATTTATAGGTTTTTTGGTCATCATATTTGTCTTGTTTTATTAAAAAAACTTGATTTGTCCCCCCTTTTGGTTAAAAAAATCTGGTCACCTTAATATCAATAGCCTTTAACTTTAAATTAGAGGCAGTGATATTTGTTGGTATTTTCAATTTTTTTCTTTCAGGATTAAATAGGACCAACAGTTCTAAAATTCATAAAATTATAGTTTATGTTTTTGAAAGTACCATTTTATAGATATTGTTTTGGATTGCTTTTTTTTGGATGCTATTGAGCTAATACTGTGAAAGTGACTTCCCCTATTTACTATGAATCCATGTATAACAGGTACTGTAGATGAGTGTATTTTTCCCATGTATGTTCTCATTAATTAATATGTTTCACAAATGACAAGGTCAAGACAAACATTTAATGCTAATTAATGGCAACCGAGGGTCTATGCTGTGGATATTCTTCATATGATGCAATGGTATATATCATTTGAAGATTTGCTATTTCATGTTAATGTTCTCAAATTTAATTTGGATTTTGAGGCTGATTTAGGACATTGAAGGGTGTGATATTCAGTGATTTGTTTTATTAATGAAACAATTCGTAAAATAAACTTAAAAACTATTCCTTATAAGACAAAATGAAATTTTTTTGAGATTGATGAATAAGCATTATGCATGGGAATTTACAGTAAATATGGTCTGATACAGAATTGATGCAACTGGCAATATGCTTGAACATTCCACGATGAGTATTTTTACTAGTTTTTAATTTCAATATATTTCATAGGAATTGGAGGCAGAACGTCAGGCAAAGAAAAAACTTGAGAAAGATTACAAGAAGGTTTTAGATTTAATGGAAGAAGAAAGAGTTAGGAAGAAACACATAGTTCTGCTTCTCTTGGCAGAAAGAAAAAAAATTATCACAAAATATATTGAGGAAAGTAAAAGGTCAGAAGATCTGGCTCAGGTAAGTTTTTTGTGGATTTGAGTTGATTGCAAATAACACCTTCATAACTTATTAATTAAGATTTCTACAATATGCTTCACATTGTTGTATTTTTCTAGATATTAACAGAAGAAAAAGGACGTGTTGACACAATGGCTGAAGGGTTGGAAGAAGAAAGCAAAAAGTCACTTCAAATGGAAGCTGAACTTGAGAAGCACCTTGCTCAGTTTGATACAGAGCGACAGCAACTTAAAGCAGCATTATCTAAAGAAGAAAAACGGTAGAAATTTCTTTTTAACAAACTTCAGTAAACATAGGCATTGTAAGATTGTACTTATACATCATACAGCATTATATGATTTGCCCCAATAACTGCTAAAAGTAATGTGTATAGTTTTTTAATTTTTTAGCACAGCACACAGCAATTGCTCACCCATTTAGGGGAGTAAGTTGATTATTTTAGGTAAATTTTAAGTATTCATTCTTAGTGTCATTGGTAACACATTCATTATTATGAACAAAATAAGCAGGTTTTTGTAATAATTTTTTTTTAATTTTATAACATTGGTAAAGTTAAAATGCATACTATTAAATTACCAAAAATAGGTTAAAATATTACTTTTGGAAAAAATGCAAGAGACATAGTATCATATGTACTTGCATACAATAAAACTTCCCCTACCCAAGACCCAGATTCAATTTTATGCAGTACTTAGCATGCGACAAAATTCTCCAAATGTGATAGTGTGATTCGCTTTCACACAGTTCGACATTTAATGACCAAATTATCCAAGTTGCAGATTTAAAATGCATCTTAGCAGTTTTCTTTATTATATTTCGTTATGCTGTAACTGGTCTGGTCAGGGTTAAATTACCTCAATATCTAGAAAAGCACTGATTGTATTTAGTTTTCTTCAATAGTTTACTCTAGGCATCAGTATGATTATGGAGATGAACTTTTATTCATCTTCATCAATTGCAATTTGCATTCAGATATCAAGCTACAGAAGCACTGGGTCATTTTTATTTGGAAAGTAGCATTATTGTAACAAGTTTGAGACAGTGGTGAGTGTAGTATGTTTTAATACAACGCACAAATGTATATCTCCTGAATACTCCTCAGCCACATTGGTGCTATTCATCATAAACCTTAAGTCACACGGGATCAATATGACTTCAAAATGTTTTTCAATCAATAACAAAAGAATTAAAGTTATGACCAATCTATCTTACAGTACCTGCACTATTAATCTTGTCTGATGATGTTTCAGTTTTATTTTTTGGTATCCGTCGATTTTGATATGTATTTTTAATCTACAAAATACATGGAGTAAGTATTTTGATTGTGAAAATATTTTACTTTGAGATTTTGATAGAAATGCACATTATGGATACCCAAGTCCGAAAAAGGATTTTTGTGAAGTCGCCTGTCTTTTCATCATCTTTGCATGTGTCTTAATCCAAGATATTTCAGCAAAATCTAACAGTATTTCATATTAATGAATAGTATCACCCGGAATATAAGTTTAGTTAATCCATTATTCCTTTGTGGGCTATTTTTTCCTCTTGAATCCCTGGGGATGCCGGTGGTGTAGTGGTTAGGACTAGGTATGGGACGATCGGTTCTTCGATTCCTCAGTTCTCCCAAGAACCGAAATAACTGGAACCAACTGTTTATAATCCGGTTCTTCAATTCCGATCCTTATTTTATTAAAAAACAAGAGCGGAAAGATGCACACATCATGCATGCATACATTCAAGGCAGAGGCGTTCTTTACGATTTATACAATCATGTCAGAAAAGGTAAATATTAATGGCTAATGGAGTTTCTACTTTCTTTGCTAGAAAAATTCGAACCATTATAACCATTTGTCTAGTCACACTGGTGTTGGTAGATTCATCTATCATTAAACTGAAAATTGATGCTCTCATTGCAGAAACAATATTTTCTTGAACAGAAGAACCGAGGGATTGAACAATCAGTTGGCTTGTTTTAGTTCAAGAGCACCGAAAATTCTTAGCGAGTTCACTATCAGGAAACATTTTAGGAACTAATTTCATGAAATTGTAACTCAATTTCACTGGAAAGTTATTTTCACAAACAAAATTCGCCCATCTTAGTTCGGCATCAACAACGTTACTGTTTTCTTTAATCACAAAACTTGTAATTAGAGAAATATTTTCAAACGTCTGGGTCCTCTTGTGACATTTTGTTGTCACATGGCGCTTGAGATCTTTTAGGCCTCCATTTGATATGTTAAAATCAGTATTATACACAGTGCATGTTGCCGAAAAATCAGTTATTTTTTTTATTAACCATTTTAATTCCTTTTCCCACTCAACCTTGTCCTTCTGTCTATACAAAGACCTATCAGTCGAAGAATTGTATTTTTTATTCATATTTTTATTTATTTGAGATATGGAATAACTCAGTAAAAGTATTCGTTTAGAAATATTAGTGAAATACGATATGAATTTTTATGACCCGAGACAATACTATGGATAATCCATAGTATAATCAACTACGTAGTCTCATTTCTAGGTGCGCGCCACATGCGCCAGGAAACAACGTGATGTGATTCATGGGTCACACTGGAACCCCCTTCAGTGCTACAATCTAGCAAATGTGTGATGACTTTGTGTTCGAACTTTATAGTTCCAACTAGTGAAGACTACTTATTAACCACTCATCTTAATATGCCGTATATATATGTCATGCTGTTTTCTCGGCTGTTTGCTATGGGTATGCCGTAATATTCCGTCACGCAGCTTCTTCAGCAACTAGCTGCGTGCCGTAATATTCCGTCACACAGCTTCTTCAGCAAATAGCTGCATCCTTTTAGTTTACCATCTCAGCAGAAAATGGGCTTCACTTCTTTATTTGGAAAAGATATGCTTCTCGTATTTAGACCCTGACTTTGCTTTGCAGGTTGCATTTCTGTTACCCTAATTTTAAAATTAACATTTATATGTTATTTATAATATTTTTATTTTTTAATCACTTAGCAATTGTGTAAATTTTTAATGTCTTTATACCATATTTTAGAAATTTGTGTTCATTAAATATTATTAACAAATTAAATTTTTACTGTAATAATAAATATATACAGTAATACCTTGATATACGAAGTAGATGCATTCCTAAAACATCGTTCGCATATTGAAACTTTGTATATCAAATAACATTATTACAATGGGATGCGCTCCCAATCTTAATAACTTCACATCTTATAGCGTCAACCTTTTATTAGTTAACTATCACATTTTTCAAAGGTGATATATTAAAGAACATTAATTATTCATGTACATAAATTACAACCACGAAAACTTTTATAAGTAAAATGTGTACGTACAATATATATATATATATATATATATATATATATATATATATATATATATATATATATATATATATATATATTTACGTGTACGGCACTGCAACTTTGGGTGCTGAAATGCAAAGAACCCATGGTTCGAAGTAAAAGAATGTCATATTATATATATATATAATATGACTTTACGTTACTCTTTCGCTGAAGAAGGGTATAGGCCCGATAAGCTTGCGTGTGTTTTTGTGTTCGTGTGTTTTACGTGTCTCTTCGACGCCCCCAGCAGCCTGCCAGCTTGGTCCTCAACTTGGTAAGTGTCCGCTGGGCTTCCCTCAACACCTTGTTGCCACCCTCATTACTACCTTTTCTTTTTCTTTAGTTAATATATATATATATATATATATATATATATCTACCTTTGTACATGTACGGCACTGCATCTTTGGGTGGTGAAATGCAAAGAACCCATGGTTCAAAGTAAAAGAATGTCATCTTGTATTTAAACAAAAAAAGCTGTTTGCAAAATATTCTACAAATAAACTTATCATTGGTAAAATTGTTAGTACGTTATTACGGCTAATGTTAGTTACATTGTTGATAGCAAATGAAAAACATCTTTAAATAAAAAGTTCGTTATAGTGAAACTTCGTATATCGAGTAGGTATTCGCATATCGAGGGTCTACTGTATTAACATTTTAATTCATGTCTTGTGATGTTCGTTATAGTGAAACTTCGTATATCGAGTAGGTATTCGCATATCGAGGGTCTACTGTATTAACATTTTAATTCATGTCTTGTGATAAAAATAGTGTCTCAAATTTTAAGAATAAAAAACTCAAATACTGAATAATTAACGTATTTTTTAATTGATTTGTGATTTGATTCACCTCAATTGCAATTTAAATGTCCACCTCCAGTTTCGAAAAATTAAATACCCAGATGAGAGGTTAATCGCAAAAAAGTTGGAAAAAATCATCAAGGTGGCAGTACCATATGGAACAAAGAATAGACAATGGATTCAGACTAAAAAGTTAGACTAAGACCAGCATTTTGTAAGATTTGGCAGAAGTCTGAAAAAGAACCTGAACTTGCTTTCCTTAATGTCAGACCAAATCCAACGTAGGGCTGCAAAGGGTCAAAGCCAACTGGCAACTTCAGTTGCCTGCATGTTTGAAAAACTTTCCTGCAAATATAATTTTGGTTTTGCAGTGAAAGTTGACTAAGGAGTTATATTAAGATTCTAAGAATAAGATAGGATGGTTGGCTTTCCCTTTTTACAACCCTTTTAGGTCTAAATGAGGGGAACATCTGTATGGGGTTGAGCCCAATTAGCTGTTCCTCAAACCTTGCTTGGCAAAGATGTAAGTACACCCTCAGACAATGTGTATTTTTAAATAATTTTAACATTTCTGTTCTTCAATGATTTAGAAAATTCATTTAATCAGTATTTTTAAGTAAAAATTACTTATGTGGTAATTATATCTTGTTGGATATTGCTGGCTTTTTAAGTTGCCATTGGTTTTTACAGTACAAAATTTATTATTTTTCCTATAAGTTTACATGCCTGCTTTAAACAATACGACGTAGATTTTGACAATGTTTAAAAATGGGTTGAGCATTATGGCAATATGATAATGTTGAAAAAGAGGGACTCTAATTGCCGTAAACATTAAGAGGAATACTCATACACACTCTAGACACACGTAGGTTGACAGGACATTACTCCTCTCAAGGGACCCAACAGTCATGCACCATGCACACCTCACGTACACAATCAGGTTTGCTGTAAAATAATAATAATAATCAGTGACCACCATTCATCCATCATCACTCACACAAGTTTGTGGAACATTACTCCATGGCAGGGACTATACCAATCACACAGCAAAAACACATGGGTTTAGGGATGATTAAACCTCTCCAGGGACCCAGTCAAAGATGCACTCACAGATACACACAGAGTATTAATCGTCGAATACGTATGTCGAACACCAAATTATCCTCTTCAGCATTGTCTGAAAGAAAAAACATTGGACTCCTTTAATGTACTAAAGCTTTGTAAGCAGAAATTCATATTTAAATGTTCTTATACAGTAAATCCTTGATTTAACAGACTAATAGGGGGGAAGGGTCATCCGTTAAAGCCGAATGTCCATTAAATGGCGAATGGAATTTTTCGATTCCAAAAACAATGAGAAAACCTCCTTTACTGATGGTAATGATAATTAATGTATAATAGGTATACCACATTTGCATGAATATACGATACAAAATTGAATTTAAAACAACCATATCACCTTTTAATTCCTCAGAAAACTTTTTTCGATATTTTAAGAAAATACATCGACACTGAAATATCGCGAATTTCGTATGGTATGATTATATCTGAATTGAGTCACTCACTTGACCATTAAATAACCTGTTTCTTTTCATTTATTCATTGCAAAACACTGGAATTTAATAAATATTTCTGAGACCTCCTATGGCACTCTTAAAAATCTCCACGGACTTCATAAGCATCTGAAGCCACGATCGGCTGGCTGGCATTCAATACCGTCTGTGAGCCAATGTACAGATCATATCATGTATACAATTGATTATTGTTATAACGGACACTTAACGGGATAATTTATATCCCCAAGAGCCTAGAGTCACAGTATTCGCATGCAATCGTATTGCTCGCATTACCGGTAGTGTGAATGCAGCCTAAGCCCACAACTAAACATCGCTTCCCTTACATGCTGTATCATTTTGAAGATGGAATTATCTTTCCACGGAAGTGCCTACTATGGCTGTGTCTCTATGATCAAGATCATTTTCATGGGTATTTTTCCCCAAGAACATTCTTCCGATCTTGAGACCTCGAAACAGTGCTGTTGTGGCCAAAATTGAAACTAATATCGGAAACTTTTGAATTTTTCTTGCCTGTAAATGTTTTATGGATAAAAAAGTCAATCGTAATTTGCAATTTTTGCAGTAGTCACTGCAAGAATTTTATTCTTCAGGCCAGCTGCAGACCCACCTTAAGCCATGGTTGTGTCAAGAATGCGAAACAAGAGCATATCTTTGCATTCTTGTTCTAGATCTCTCGTGTTCAACTGTCATTTTGATGTCACTAAAAGGCGAGATATAACTGTGAACAGGCATTTTGAGTGGAAGAAGCAAACAATCTCTTAACTGATTCACCAAATAATGGACTTGATCCATTGTTTGGGGATGTCCATTATTGCCTTTGTCACGATTTTGTCCATTAAATCCGACATCCACTTAACCGAGGTCCGTTAAATCGAGGGTTTACTGTACTTCTATACTTGTTTATGCACTTGTGCTGCATAAAACAACAAAGATGTAAGAGGTGTGGACCTCCATGATCAGTTCTTAGCCACATACTGTAATAGAATTAGAATATATAAGTGCTAGTGACCTTTTTATACATGGGTCGTTGATGAATCCTTCACCCAGTGGTTTCTTCTCTATCAAAAACTTGGAAATAACATTCCCTATTTGTATTTTATGTATTTTTATATTGTTTTGGGTGTATCCAATGTAAAGGCCAATGTGCTGTTTTTGGACCAAAATAAATTAAATAAATATTGATGTGAGTGGATGCTTCTCCTGATAATGCAGTTCAGGATTGCTACCACTCTTGGAAGAAATGTATTCAACAAATAGGAGAGGATCACCAAGGTCATATAATTATAAAATCGCATCTAAATACCTATTATGTAAAGAAAGCAGGAAAAAAATAATTTATGTATCCAAAAAATGTGTATTCAGATTCATTCAGATGTCTTTAAAAAACATTTACTGCACCTCCTAAATGAATACGATGCCCTGAATTTTTTCTGAACATCTATTGAAATCAATTATATATTTTACTTTTAATCACATAGTTAATAGTTTTCATTGGTGTGATGCAATGTTTTTATGGCCTCCGTCAAAAAACTTCAATGTTTGTAATTATTAGCCATATATCTAAGAATTGTTTCTCTTTTCTCTGTAATATTTTTAAATGTTCACTTATGTATTTTGTGTTTAATTTCATTAATATGCTTAAATGATGTAATCATATGTATTAGGAATTCAGTAACTGCATAAATATCTATAAAAATGATATTAAGTTGCCGCCATTCAAACAAACTACGAACAAATCGAGATAAAATTATGAAACTCAATCGGTGGAGTCCAAGCTTTCATAAAAAAATGAATGAAAAAGTATACCTATACTCAAAGGCGTTGTGAGGGCAGAGCAGTCGGGGCGCGTGCCCATGGCACAGCTTCATAAGGGGGCACCAAATTGAATATTTATTACATAGTAGATGGAAAAAATCATTGTGGAACATGATAGTCATTGAAAGCAAATGCTATGGATTCTTTACAGTTGCAATACTGATTAACAACAGTGAAGTTGAAATTGTATGGCATTCTTTAAAAGGAAGCAGGAAGATGAAATTAAAACTTCATGTGAAAATGCTGCTAATATGCATCAAAATGATGGCAATGAATGTGAATTACTGGAAAACGTTTGCAGTTTGACACATCGTTTGTCTTTTTAAAAATTCACAGAGATAAATTTTGGAATTTCCACGAATATAAAGTTAGTTTCCTTGTGTGGAAACTTTACTTAGTTTCATTAGAGAGACTTCCTTCAGTTGTTTAAAATTAACCAATACTGCTTACGGTCACCAATGAACCAAGAGACTTTCTGCTCTGGTCTTATCTATAGATTACAATATAGCCAAAAATGTAGATTTCAATGGGATAGTAAATGTTTTCTGAAAATGGATTTCGAAAAATAAAACTTTAAAATAGATAACCAAGTGTTTGCTCTTTCATACAATATCCTTTTCTAAACAAAGATGTGCTTCTATTTTTTAGTTCATTGTAGAGTGCCAAAAAATCTTTGCCCAGGGTGCTAAATGGGGTCATTATGGCCCTGCCTATACTGAATACGAGTGTTCGAAATATACACCAAACACGTTCAGTGAGAAATTATCTCATAAAATCTTTTTTCTGTTTTGACAGATTGTCTTTGCTTCAGGGTCATCATGGATTCGGGTAAATTTGGTACTTTCCTCTTTACTGGAATTGCTTAAGTTGAAAATGAAAAATACTGTATTTTTCAGGCTATTAGATGCACTGGGCTATAAGACTCACCCTGGTTTTTTAGAAGATTTTTCAGGAAAGAAAGTATTTTGGTTCACCAAGTCATTTAGGTAGACCCACGTCGTGTATTGTTTCTAGCCATGATTAAGTCCATATCTGGCAACATTTACAGAAAAATATTATGGTGTGATAACAGTTAAATATATAGTTTTAGATAAACCTAATTCAGGACAGTAAATAGGAATGATCTAAAGTGGTGGTTCTTAAACTTTCAATTGTTGCTGCCTCCTTGAATATCATATGGCCCCCTTTGAATTGAAAATAGTAAAAATAAGAAATGTTATCGCAGATTTCTTCATTTAATGTAACTATTTATAATTTTGTTCACATCGTCTTTCCAAAAATGCCCTGATAAAATTTTATTATTCGTGAAAACTTTATTTTTTTATATTTAACCTTGCATCCAAAATAATTTTGTAACCCTCTTGGAGGCCATGGCCCACAGTTTGAGAAACACTGATCTTAAACATAAATAATTGCTATGAAACTTATGTGTGGCTAAATGTGCCTTGCATGAACTCAGCAGTCCTATTCATTAGTCTGTCAGAGTGCGCCGCACATGTTGCACGCACAGACATCCCTTACCAATAATACTTCCTTAAAGTTAAGTGTAAGATGTGATTTTAATTTCTACTGAATGGAATGCACATTTAATTATGATACGCTCATCGTCATTTTTCTTCTGTAACTCTTTTTGCCTCGTACATAATCGTTTTTATCGATACAGCAATACCTAACATCATCTGTTCTATTATCCATTATTTCACTTCCTTGTCTAGTTGTGACCATTTAGGACCAAGTTTATGAAGACTTTTCTCTGTCACCTTCAGTTTTTCCTCCTTTTTTTCTTCATTCACGGATCATGTTTTCTTTGGGACATGGCCTGAAAAGAAGCTCTGCTGCTAGGTTTTCGGCATTTTTATGTTTTGAATCTCCTGAATCTTATAGCTAATAGTGTAGGCATAGCTTTTTACTCTTGTAGCATTGCGATCTCAATACACTTAATGTTATTTATCCTAGATATGTATAAAAGTTTATGACATCTACACGAATCCTAATGTTTCATGACATTAATTGTGCTATTCATCAGGCTCATTAGGAACTAGTGTATGAATGACATTGCAAATGCACCAAAATTGTAATCACTATCAGCAAGCATGTAATAAAGCACAATGAGGAAAATTCCTCATGGGTATTTATGTTACATAAAGTTTGACTGTTTACATTTACAATTTTTTCACTATTATTTATTGATAATGTATATTTTAATGTTTTGTGTCGAATGGCCATCAATTATTCTGTTTTGGGGATTGGTAGAATAGTGAGTGTAATACTCAATACAGTAATAATCTTACCTTCAGTCTGTAAGATGCAGACTGATTTTAAAAGTAATTTTTCTGAAAAAAAAGTGGCTTATAGCCCAAAAAATATTGTATTTTAAAGTTCTTGAATGTTTTATGCATTTATGTTCTTGAATTTAATTCTGTAATTAACATGTCACATTTCCTGAAGTTCATTTACTAGAACATTTTCTTTACCCCTTATAACTACTTCATTTTCTGTATTTTCATCAACCTCGGAAAAAATCCTACTTTCACAGGATTCGTGCCCAGTGCAGCTTAGCATAGCAGGCCAATGCTCTTACTACTACACCACCAACACCCTCTTTGAAACAGTATCATGTTCTTAAAAAAACCCTTCTAGTTCATGTTTGGCAGAATTCTTTGCCATGAAAGAATTTTTTTCTTTCAATTAAGGCCTCTTAATATTGCTGAGACCAATTCTAAGTGTTAGAACAGCATCACTCATGCAGACCATCTAATATCACAGATTTTTAAAAAGAACTGAATTAGATCTTACTAAAGATTTTTTTTAAATATCCCATCAACTAGTAGATACAAAAAAACATGTATAATTCATAAACAAAATAAAAAATTAAAAGCTGTTAGACATTTTTTATGTATTCATATAATGCCTTATGGTTCTCAAAGAAATTTCTATTCTTTTAATTAAAATAAAGGTTTACTCAATTCATTTACAGTTACCTTATAATTTTTTTCAACTGCTTTTATTATCAGATGTCATCTTTGTCTAGAGCAGTGGTTCTCAATGGGGGTGGTACCACCCCCAGGGGGCATTTTGGAGATTTGTGTGGGCGTTTTTGGTTGCCACAAAGATTGGGGGGCGCTACTGGCATTTAGTGGGCGGGGACCAGGTATGCCAGACATCCTGCGCAACAAAGAATTGAATATAAATTTGTAGTATATATTAGCAGAAAGAAAAACTTGAACCCAAATTTGCTTCGTAAAAATTTAGAGAATATCTTTCTGTTTTCAAATGATGTATTTAGCGTTTTCAGCTCACGAAAATGGACAAACATATTCAGCGAGTATCTGGGCAAAGACTTTCGCATATTCTGTTTGGGAACATATCGGCTTACATAGTACTCGAAGAAGGGCTTGGAAAATCTGACCATAAGGCAATGTTCATAAGATTCTATGACCTTTGAGGCCCAAGAAAAGGTTTCACAATGGTTACTTTTCGAGAGGACAGCTGTATAGTATGGGGGAGGCTGCCCGTTTTCCTTCTTTAATTTCCCTTCCTGAAGGGAAATCCCAGGAGGGCAAAACAAAGAGGGAGTCGGCAAGAAATATTGAGGGCGGCGATGTTTATTTTCATCCAGGTGGCATAGACCCGTGGTGAGGCTCCGTTTCACTCCATGCCTTATCTGTAAATCTCATCATCTTTTCTTGGAATATTCAAAATGGTTAAGCATACTGGGAAATATCAATCTGCTATGAAACGCACCCTCTCTGCATTCTCACGATTCTCATTTAGTTATGAGAAAGAGTTTGGTGAATATTCTTAGCGTATGTCTCAGTTAGCTGTATTTTTGTGTGAAAGTAAGTGATACGTTTGCTACCTGCGGATCAATGAAATACCTTCGACTGAAAGGAACATAGCTTATAGAGGTAAGTCAAGAGTTTTACATTATCTTGAACATTTATTGAGAGACATAGGCAAAAAAATCCTTCATTTTTAGAGTACAGTCATTTCATACTGTAAATCGATATATTTTATTTTAGTAGGGGACTTAATATACATTGAATTTTCCAGGAATTCAACTACCATGTAAATCGAGGGAAGATTTTACTTTATTTTGTTTGGAGCTGTACCTAAAGTTGCACACCATTTTGGACGATGACGTCACCAACTGCAACACCGCTCATGTTATTTGAATCGCCAATACAACACTAGTGTATCAATCTGCATTTGTTGGTGTCGCATTCATGGTGATTCAATGTATATATACGAATATACTTATTTAGCCCTTATTTCAAAATGTCAAATATAAAGAAAAAGTGTCAACAATATTCAGTTGAATATTTGAAATTTGGTTTTATAACTTCACCCACAAATGAACAGTTACAAATATGCCTACTCTGCCAACACGTTTTTTTAAATGAAGCAATGAAACCGTCAAGATTAAGGGAAGATTGTACAAAGAAACACACTGATAAAGTTGGCAAAGATATATCATACTTCCGAAATTTAAAGGAAAAATTTGGAAACTGTAATACTGTCACTGGACTATTTAAAAAATCTTCTAATCAGAAGGATAAAGGTTTCGTTGTGTCTTACAGAATAGCACAAATGATCGCAAAATGTGGTAAGCCACACAATATTGGAGAAAAATTAATCTTACCAGCTGTACGAGAGGTTATTAGTATGATGATCGAAAGAAATCCAAATGACATAATTTCTTCCATTCCATTGAGCAATAATACTGTTTCAAGAAGAATCAATGAGATGGCGAATGATGTCGAAAATCAGCTGTGTAATGAACTGCAGTCAAGCGAATTTTCATTACAACTGGATGAAAGCATCCTGCGTGATAGTGAAGCTTGACTGCTCGCATATGTAAGGTTCATAAGGAATGAAAATGTCATAGAGGAAATGTTATTTTCAAAATTACTGACAATGGATACAAAGGGGTTGTCAATATTTGAAACCCTAAAGAATTTTTTCACGTAAAAAAGATAACCTCTTCCAATGTCATTGCTTGTGCAACAGATGGAGCACCAGCTATGGTTGGTTGGCAACGTGGGTTTATAGCCAACTTAAAAAAAGTAGCACCAGGTGTTTTTGCAATTCATTGCATTATTCATTGACAACATTTAGTCACCAAGAATCTCACAAATCAATGAATGTTGTTATCAGAGTTATTAATAAAATTAAGAGTAATCCCTTGAATGGTAGATTATTTCGTAAACTATGCAATGACAATGAAGAAGAGTTTGAATGTCTTATCCTACACACAGAAATAAGATGACTCTCCAAAGGAAATTGTTTAAAAAGATTGCTCACTATTTGATACTATCATAGAATTTTTAGATTCAATCAATGAAAAATTAAACATCGAAATTGAAATATTGCGAAATGATGTAACATATCTTTCAGATATATTTGAAAAGTTAAATGAGGTCCTTAAGCTGCAAGGAAATGAGATCAGTCTCATTAAAGTGAAGGGATTTATCATGGGATTTATCAACAAACTTACCTTATTTAAAAATAACCTTGCTCACCGAGAACATTCACAGTTTTCATCTTTACAGCAGTTAGATAAGGATAGGCTTAACGATACTGATTTGGAAATATATTGCTCTCATTTGGATGCTATTAAAAAAGGTATGATGATTAGATTTAAAGATCTGTATGAACTCACAATACCAGATTGGGTGATTAATCCATTTTAAATGGATGTGGTGCATATTAGTCAACATTTACAGAAAGAGTTAATTGAGCTACAAAACGACTTTGAGGCCAAAGCACGATTCAATCAGTCTAATAACAAAGGGTTTTGAATCCAGTTAAGACTTTCATACCCACTTCTTTGGAAAGAAGCTAAATTACTGATTATAGCATTTCCAACAACATATTTAGTTGAAAAGGGTTTCAGTGCATTGGTGCACTTGCTGCAAAAGCAGCGAAACCGATTGCAAATATGTAACAGTGGAGATTTGAGACTCCTTTTAACAAACTTAGAACCAAATATTATTAAATTAGCTGAGTCACATGAAAGGCAGGGATCTAATTAAATGTCATTAATAAATGTTGTTTTAACCCTTTGGCTGCCAAATTAAATGGGTGACTTTGTCTGGCAAGTACTCAATTAAATGAAGAAATAAATTTTTTCTTCTTAGCTTAAAATGTGTTATTCCTGTTTGCACATGCACTCATGGACATGGAAAACTAATTTTTTCACTTTTTTATTATGTAACTTTTAAAAAAAGTTTGCGTTATGACTCATCAGCTTTTCAGTGCAATTGGTGTGCATAAAACTTTTATTGCATTTAGTAAACATAGGCTCAAGATCTTTCTGCTTGAGAAAGCAAAAGGTTCAGCTATGCATCGGGAGTACCTGAGTGAGTCATCAAGTGACTAATAATAAGACGCGAAAAAAATGAATAAACGTCGAGAGAAAAGACTCGAGGCAGATTTTCAGGCAGCTTGAGTATCAGGAGTATATTGTTTGAAAGATATAGTAAATATATCCTTCCAGAACATCCAGTATGCAATGTGCTAATGATGTTCTACATTTATTTTATGAGAAATCTACATATAAAATAATGTTTGAGATGATACAGTATAAATATGGGGAAGCTATTTTAGGTCTCACGCACAAAAAATACATGAAAACCACAAAAATTTTGAAATAAATAAAAGTATTATAAATGTAAACAATAATTGCAGCATAAAAACACTATAATTTACTCAGTATTGGTTTGAAGAACAATAAAAAAAAATAATGCTTCTTGATTAAAATAAAAACAGACCCGAGGCAAAATATTTGGATGAACCACTAGCCCTTGACAGGGTTTACTATGCCAATTTGGAGGGTTCACAGTAAGTTGTAGCACAGTATGGAGAGTTAAAAATGCCATTTCTGAGTAGTTCGACTATAGTAGAATGTGGCAGCAGGTGGTAGAAATTTTTCTAAGGTTGTGGACTAAAATCAAATATGGCAGCGGAAGTTTCACAATCCTCATTCAACTTTAGTCGCACATGACAGCAAAAGGGTTAAAAATATTTACTGTTATTGCCATCCTATATATATTTTTTATTTTTTGTAGTACAATGATAAGAAATTTGTGTTCTCAGAATTACATATTGAAATACATATTATTTTATTATAAATTACTTTCTTTTTATTTTTCCTTTATATTACAGTTAGGGCATTATATTGATTTTTTAAAATTATATGTATAGTATTGTTATATTATATATGAATTTCATTTCAGGATAGTAAAAGGGGCATTACAAAATATTTGTTAATAAAAGGGGGCGTTGGGTCTGATAGGGTTGAGAACCACTGGTCTAGAGCATTTGGCCTTCACAGAGATTACTTTTTAAAGAATCTCTTAATATATCTCTTAAAATATATCCCACCAGTTATTTCTTCAATTTTCCATCCCGTTTTTTCTGTGTACTGACTGTCTCAAGGACTCAGCAACATAATGTAAAAGATGATCATTTAAATATGATAATTTTACAATTTAAGTAGTAATTTAGCACTTTAGGAATTAATTTATAGAAAGATCTGATGCTTTCCTGGCGAATCGATGAGGTGAAGAGTTCCCGGGTTTCCAGCCAGGTGAATATGTTGTCAACCGACGTTTTGGCACCTTCCTCAAGTGCCATCTTCAGGGGTCTCCTGAGTGCCGTACCATTATTTCATCCTTGTATATATACTGACCGGGTATTCGAGGCTCGTTCCCCATTGGCTGTTGGGTTGGCCTATGGCTTTCCGCGATTTTGGGGAGAATGGGATTCCACACCTTGCTGAGTGGGGATCCCGTGTCCCTGTTAATGTTGTTTTTCTCAATTCTGATTTCAATGGCTTCTTTCATTGGCCTATCCCAAAAACCATTGGCCTTGGCAATCACTTTGGCCTCTGCGAAGTTAATGCAATGGGCTGTGGATATGCTGTGCTCTGTGACTGCCGACTTTTCCGGCTGATTTAGGCAGATGCATCTTGAATGTTCTTTGATCCGCGTTTCTATTGTCCGTCCCATTTAGCTGATGTACTGCTTACTGCACGAGCAAGGGATTTTATAAACTCCGGCTGTTTTGAGGCCTAGTTGGCCTTTGTTCTGCGGTAGGAAGCTCTGGATTTTTGGTGGCGGTTTGTGTGCCACCCTGATGCCTTGCCTGCCTAGAATCCTCGAGATCCTCCCAGAAATCGTTGACAGGAAGGGTATACATGCCATGGCTACCGGTTTTTCTTCCGGCTTTTTCTTCGCTTTCCTGGAAATGGCCCTTTTCAGGGCCCTGCCGATTTCCCGTTCTCCGTGGCCATTCTGTCGGAATGAGAGGTGTAGGTTCCTGATTTCTGCCCCTAAACTATCTTCGTCAGCAATGGCTCTTGCCCGGTCGATCAGAGTGGTCAACACTCCTTGTCGTTGGGAGGGGTGGTGGTGGCTCATCCCATTTAAGTATAGGTTGGTGTGGGTAGGTTTGCGATACACACTGTGTCCCAATGTGCTATTGGGTTTGTGGCTCACCAGGATGTCCAAGAAGGGAAGGGATCCCTCTTTCTCCTTCTCCATTGTGAAGCGGATGTTGGGATGTATGTTGTTTAGGTGATCTTGAAATTCCATTAGGGCCTCAGGTCCGTGGGGCCAAATCACGAATGTGTTGTCCATGTATCGGAAAAAACATTTTGGCTGTAGTGGTGCCAAGTTGAGTGCCTTTTCCTCGAAGTACTCCATAAAGAGGTTGGCTGCTGCTGGAGAGAGTGGGGAACCCATGGCCACACCGTCCGTTTGTTCGTACATCTCCCCCTTGTAACGGAAATACGTTGATGTTAATGTGTGGTGGAATAGCTTAAGGATGCCAGGCTCAAAATGTTGTTTTAGGAGTTCCAAGGTGTCCTCAGTTGGAACTCGTGTGAAGAGGGGCACCTCATCGAAGCTGACGAGGATATCCTCCTTTTCGGTCTTCAGGTTCGAGAGGGTCTTGACAAATTCGGCGGAATTCTTCACGTGGTGCTCGCCCTTACCCGTTAGGGGGGATAACAGTTTGGCAGGATATTTTGCCAAGAAATATGTGGGGGAACTTATAGCACTCACTATGGGTCATAGTGGTACTCCCTCCTTATGGATTTTTGGGAGGCCATATAGCCTCGGTGGAACTGCTGCTTGGGATAAGAGTGATTTATGTAACTCTTGAGGCAGGCTGGACTTCTTAATTATTAATGATGCTGTTTTTCTTGCTACCGACTCTGTGGGGGTCACGTGATAGGTGCCTGTATGCCGGGTCCTGCAGCAGACTCAATACCTTCTGATGGTAGTCTTCTGCAGTCAAGATTACTGTGGCATTGCCTTTATCCGCCGGTAGTATTCTGACAGTTTTCCTCTCAGAGTCTTTTGAGGGCAGTTCTCTCTTCCCTAGAGATGTTAGGTTTGGGTAAGGTTGCCTTCTTTAGGATGGCCACAATTTCTCCTCTGACTTCCTCTGCTGCCTCCGGTGGGAGATTCCTTAAGGCTTGCTCCACTCCTCCAATGATTTCTTTGTATGGGATGGTCCTGGGGACCGGCGCAAAATTGAGGCTCTTGGTCAGAACGGATTTATATATATATATTTATATATATATATATATATATATATATATATATATATATATATATATATATATATATATATATATATATATATTAACTAAAGGAAAAGAAAAGGTAGTGATGAGGGTGGCAACAAGGTGTTGAGGGAAGCCCAGCGGACACTCACCAAGTTGAGGACCAAGCTGGCAGGCTGCTGGGGGCGTCGAAGAGACACGTAAAACACACGAACACAAAAACACACGCAAGCTTATCGGGCCTATGCCCTTCTTCAGCGAAAGAGTAACGTAAAGTGACACACTGGGCGGGGAATGACAGGGTGATGTGGGAAGGTTGATGATTGGAGGAGGTGGGGAGTAGGAGGGGTGGATAGCCAATAAAGAGGGATTGTGATGAGGTAGAGTGCGAATAGTTACAAAGTAACAAGGAGACATTGTAAGGGGGCTAATAGGGTTAGCGGAGGTTGAGGCCAGGCGGAGAGAAAGAGTCGAGAAGATGGATATGTGCTAGTTCCCAGTGTCGGAGAAGGGGGGCAGGAGTGTCATAGGGTAAAGCGCGAATAATCCTAACATTGTAGCAACTATTGAAGGGGACATTGTGGGTATTAGCATGTAATGCAACTGGGAGGGGGCATCTGAGAGAAACGCCATTCCGGTGACCGTTCATTCGGATGTTTAACGGATTGCTGGTGAGGCCTACGTAAATATATATATATATATATATATATATATATATATATAATTCTTTTGAAAGCTACTAGGAGCTTCACTCCTGCCAGCCATAGCACCCAACCCTGTACCTCACTTCTCAAGGTGTATTCACCCTTTCCACAGGCTACATGTCAATCCCTCCCTCCCTCTCACATTATGTAGGGTTTTGGCTTGCAGTTCTCAGAAATGTCGTAGGAAATGAGAATTACTCTGTAAATATTTAAAGACCAAAAATTCATTTGCTAAGCCTACTCACAAACTATTATTTATGTTTTAAACAGGTAAAGAATCTTCCCTAGCCTACAGTTGCATGAGCTATCCTTCATTTCCCGATCATTAACCGTACTGCTCACAGTAAATACTCTCTCACCTATTTATGTGAAGCATCTGCTGGTGTAGCATCTCAAAACGTTTTTTTAATGTAGAGAGAGAGATATTTTTGTGCCCCTTCAGATTTGATGCTGTAGACACGCGCCTGGTGCACCTTTTGGTAAATCTATCCCTGCTCACGAAACTGATTAAAATTCATGCATGCATTGTTATCATAAATAATACTGCATAAGGCACGTGACTCAAAAATTAACTTGCCCAGTGCAGTGATATTATAATCAGTGCCATGCTTCTGCATGGCTCTCCACTTCTCTGCGATCACTCTATTTCAGCAAGATTTTTAACAAAAATAATTGAACAAATATATAATGGTGCAGAGAATGACAAAGTAAGACTAAAATATTTTGGAAAGCAATTCAGAAAATAAATCAAACTATATATTTTATTTTGTGTTTGTATTGGTATTCCCCAGCACGAATATAAAAATTATCTGTTAAAGAATTGCTTGATTGGATTTCTTAGTATTTTTTCATGAAAATGCCTTTTTTTGGATTTTTTTACCATTTATGATTCCCAAGAAATGCGTAATGTGTAATATGAATATAACATGACCTTTTTGCTAAATATAATAAGTGAACCTTAAACCCCAAATGAATGGCATCAAAATTGACCAAAAGGGCTGATCCTTCATTCTAGATGATCAACATTTTGAAGCTGTTTAAATGTTTACATTTTATTTAAGAGAATTATTTATCTCTTAAGATTTAGAATGATTGAAATAATTAATGTAGATAAGTGATAGGTATTGTAAATCTTGATAGATACCAATCAATGAAATCTCAAATGTTTTTATACCATATTCCTATGTATACGCGTTGGCATGCTGTATAAAGAACTTGATTTTTTCTATACATAATACTATTTTATATTCTTAAATAATAAATGTGCATAATTTATATTGTAAATTTCAATAAACACCGATAAAAATAGTAATTGTTTGGTGTCGTAGATGTCATGTGAACATTTGGAATTTCCTGCAGACTACCCTATCATAAATTTAGCTACACATTATGAAGACATTTACTTCCAAATTTTCTTCAATACTTCGACTGTATGGCACCTCTGGTTGCCTGAAAGTTCTATTAAAACATTTGTTAACTGAAAGAAGTGTGTACATTTATGAAGCGAATATTGTCTTATTATTTAATCTTAAATATATTTGTTTTGCTGTGATAACATCATAGTACTACACACCATTAATTTAAGTACTATATACAATGTTTGCATGGAATTTTAAACAAAATTGTTATATTTAGCAAAAAAGGTTTTTAGTCTATATTTTTTTTGATCTTGGACTCTAACTCCATTTTCCCAATAGGTTTAATGATTCCCCCAATTAATTTTATTATTTCCAAAAAAAACTAATTGAGACATTTCATTTTGATTATTTTTTGGTCTAACCATTAGCTTTAGTTGTATTTCTCTCTCCTCGCACTCAACACAAATGATAATATGGAGGTCTTACGGAAACCTCTTTGCAGTGAGCATCCATTCATCAAAATTTCCAAAAATCTGGTCCTTTCCATGTCAATATATAAAGGTTTTACTTTATTTGGTTTGTCATTTTGCCTCTTTTTCAGAGAATATGTATGTATACTGATAAAAAGTGGTATTTTCCGAGTATTTCTTCTAGACCTCATGAAATACTATGAGCTATCTACCATGGACCTCATATGTGTTTCTGGAATTATCATTTGAATTACAAACCATAAAGTGTCCTAATTAGCTGTTCTAAAATAAGAATTTTTTGCAATTATTTATTAAACTTTTTATAATATCTAAAGGATGTAGTCATCTGAAGTAGATTGAAATTTTTTTTGAATAAGTAATAAGTAAAAGTGATTAAGTAAATTGTCATTATGCCAGGGGAAAAAAGGAATAAACTTCTCCTCAGAAATGGCAAATTGATAATTCTCTTAGTGAAATTGAAAAGGAATGGATACGTTTATTTTTCAGGGTTAAAGAACTTGAAATTGAGCTGGAGAAAGCGAAAGAGGACGTGGAATGTCTTAAAAAGCAGCTGGTTGAAGCACATCAAGCAGCCATGTTGGAATCAGGCCCTCCTAGAGTCACTGTGCCACGACCACCGAGTGCGTGTGCGACGCCACCACCACCTCCAGCCAAGCCAAACCTCCTTACTTCTCATACCTCGCCCAGACCTACCCAACCTACAAGTAATTGCTTCTACTCTTTTAGATGTAATCCTGTGATTACTTTTATTTGTAATTTGATCTGAAGTGCATATATTTATCTTGGATATTTATATAAAATATAATATTTCAACTAAAGAAATACCCATTTTTTATTTTATTCTTTTTTGCTATATTTCTTTTTACCAGTTAAAAAGAATTTTATTTTTGTCTATAGTTTCAATATAACTATCATAGTATCAGTATCAGTATATGGTGTAAGCTAGTCTTATATTTATATGTATATTTTTACTGTTCATTTTTAATAGTTTGATCTACATTTATTTTACAAAATGGCATGGTTCACAGTATCTCTTCCCAATGAATTCTTTCTGAGATTGTTTACATTTGAACCCAGTGGGTCAGTCTAATGAAGTATTGGTGTTCTGTCAACAATTTTGAGGGAGTCAAAGTGAATCCAACATAATTATTTAGCCACTCAAATGGTTCATACAAAAAACAACTGCCATACTCAACATGTATGGGATCCAGTCCATTAGGGCATGTACCTATTCTATTATAGTTAAAAGTAAGGCCATCTCAGGTTTTTCTTCACTAGAAAATTGAAATGGCATACAACTTTCTCATATGTGTATGCTTCTAACCCATGCAGTATCTCTGGATGTTCTAGCACCTTTACAGTTTCATTGATCCACTGAATACATGGTATTGTCATATGGAACAACCCTAAATCAAGTTCACTTATCTCGTACAGTACCAAGTCCCTTATCTGGCATCACCAAATCTGACAGGACCTGAAATCGGCTAAATTTGGAGCTCATGTCCTAGGTACAAATTAGTGTGCTATTTCTTTCTATTTCTATGACAACTCGTTGCACATAAATTCGTTACAGTCAGTTCGCTGGGCATCAATTCGTTGCATGAAAAATTCATCGTGCATCAATACTTCGCATGGCAAACTCATCACGTGTCAATTCACCTCTCGACAATTTCGTCATGATGCACCATGACTGGTGAACAGCACTTTTCCACAAAATAATTTTTCTTTATATTTTGATAATACCAGAATTAGGCAAGACACATTGGATGGTGTATGACAAGGGGTGACACCCAACCAAAAGTGTATCTCCATGCCATACATCAGTCATGGTGTCCCGCTTTCCAGTTTGTCTCACTACGAACTTGTCTCTCAACAAAATTGTCATGCGACGAATTTGTCTAGCGATGTATTGTCGTGTGATGAGTTTGTAGTGCGATGTATTGAAGCATGATGAGTTTGTCGTGTGACGAATTAACGCACCATGAATTGAAGCATGACGAATTGATGCGCGATCAATTGACCGTGATGTACTGCTGGTATACGACTCCGTACTCAAATTTGAGAACACCCGCAATTTTTGCAAGTTGAAATTTAGAAAATAACCTCATCTTGGATTTGGATAAATACGGTAAATACTAAAAAGTTATTTTTCAAAAACAATTTTATTTACATGTATTATTATGATTCTTTGATTCTTGTGTATTTTTGATGACACATTTACAATATTTTCTCTCATTCTGTTTTACAGCTTGAATTTACATAATTCAGCTAAATCAGATGACAAGGAAATATTTTTCACCAATATAAACGTAATATTTTCAACTTTAAAAGACATTTACAGATAGACTTGATGCATATTAAAAAATCAGCAGTTGGCAAAAGAATGTGTATTATTTTAGCCAGCCTTTCATTCAAGTCTTGAGTTTACCACAATTATGAGTACTTTTTGAACAAAATTTTTTACTACGATATCTATACATTTTCACCAGTATTTAAAATATTAAGATGCACTTTATCTACTACAAGGTTGACATATGATTTTTGTGTCACATTTCAAGAAAGTAATGTGAATCATCAGAATTTTTTTCATGTGGCACTAGTTGACTTCTCTAAGAAACTTAGTATGTTATACAGAAAACACAAGCTTGGGCATGCCAAGTAAAATCACACATGTACAACTTCAGGCATGCGTGCTCCGTATTTCTCATCCCTGATCTACTGGGTTCATGTTATTGATGGGAAATTATAGTATATGTAGCAGGTTTTATGAGAAGAGGATAAAGATGCAATAGTGATTTAAATTTTAAGAATATAGGTATAATAGATCTTCATTTGAAAATATAAAAATGTACAATGATTTGGAAACAAATAGAACCCTTTTATTCTTTACTTTTAATGCTTATTTATCATAAGTACCGTATATTCTCATGTATAATGCACTCTTGTGTATAATGCTCACTCATACTTTTTGCCATAAAATCCAGACTTTTTTGTTTACCCTGTGCATAACAGGCACCCTAGGTTTTGAGGGGTATAAGGACAAAATTTTAGAATTATATTGTCATGTTAACTACAGTACCATAAATAAATACAGATCCTTCCTTCCCAGGTTACGCAAGACTCGACTTATGCAAATCTGATTTTGCATAAAAACCTCAGAATATTAATTTTCAAAATTTGAAAATTCTGAGTTGTAGAAATTTGCTTATAAGGCAAAACACTTCAGGCTTAAAAGTCAAATATTGAATGGAGTTTAAACATGTTAATTTATTTTAAAATTTTCAAACCACTCGAGACATTTACAGAATATTAAATGGCTAGAAATATGTAATGACAGTATTTAATACGAAATCTTAAATTTCGTTGTGTACCGTGGTCGCCTTCTTCGCATAGTTATTTGGTGCTGTAGATGATGAGGAAGATGAACTCTATGGTTTTTAAATTACGTACATTGATTTGGTAGTGAAATATGGAATATTTGGAGAGGATGAAAATACAATTCTAAGAAAGTAATTAGGTGTTTGATATGTTTACTTAATATCTGTATATGCTGAATTATCAATAATTAACATAACTTTCCTATCAATTCACCCAAAATGTGAGATTCTGGTGCGAGGTATGTACACTTTAATTTTTTATTTTAACTGCGCAGAAGTGTTACCCATGTATAAAGCGCACCCCTACTTTATGACCTAAAAATTTGGTCTTCAAACTGTGCGTTATACACAAGTATATACGGTATATACTAAGCCAGTGGTTTCCAAACCTTGGGGGGCATGATGGGTAGGTCGGGGAGAGGGGCGCAAAGGATTTTTCATATATTTACTGTCTGTTTAACCATCCTAATCTTGAGATGTACAATATCCAGCAACTAAATTCTATCCCTCAATTGGCTAGGATGTATCATTTGCATCAATGTTTTTTCTTAAGATAGTGTTATTTTTCCTAATTTTATGCCCAGTAGGTATTGTTTATGAACTGTAATCGAACATGGTATAGAGGGGGGTGCAAAGATAGTTTTCTTAGGTGGGGGGGCATGGCTTTGTAATGTTTGGAAACTGCTGTACTAAGCTAAGGACCCAAAATACAGAAAATTCCAAAACCTGGCGATGGTCCAATCCCGAGCTTGCCAGATAATAGGTCTTGTACTGTATATGACTTTATAGTTCCATTAAAGCATGTTCACATGCAGAAAATTTGTTACCACACTTTGTATTATGCGAACAATGATGCTTCCTCAGAGGTCACTCAAAGATTCTGTAAGCTGGAGTGAGGAAGAGTCTGGATGTCAAAGCCTGATATATTGTAAGGCCTCCAGAGACTATATAATTATTTATGAAAATCCCAGTTAAAAATTTTTATAATAAAATATTTAGTATTCACTGATTAGATTTATAATTTTTAAATGGCTAAAGTATAAATTGTTACATTCAGGGGCCTGTAGTAATGCCAAATAAAGCCTGACTTGGGTGGCCTGAGTTTTGGGTCTGGCCAAATTTAGATACTTTTACAATTTGATGAAAATTTGAATAACATTTCTTCTATTTTAAATCTAAATTCAATGTAACATTAATGTTAATAGAAATTTGTCTTTGGAAATAAAATTTTCATGATTTTTTATATAAATAGGGGTCAGCCAAACTAAATGACTGTGGGGCAACAAATGTTGAAATCTTCCACTGCTTTCATTCTGAATTAGCAATTTAAGATAAAGCTGCATTTGATGCAGACTTAATAGTAAGAATTCCTGCATGTAGCATATCTTTTCCGTTACCTGTTTTATGTGCATGGATAAAACTGAAAACCTGGTGGATTCATGAATAGGTTGATGTTCTTCCATTTAACCCCGGACTCTGGTAACTTTTGGATAATTTTACTTGTGTTCTAAGGTTAATTTTTTGAAGAGTTTGTCTCAATTGCAGAAAGCTTTTTTTTTGAGGAGACAGCCACTAAAGTTTAAATTGCCCATCCAAGGAGTTAAAAATAAATATTTAACTATTTTAAGAAAAATGGTTATGCCACAAAATGACCGTTCATTATAGAAAGGGGTAAGTCAGGGGAGAGTAATTATTTTCAGTTGGAATTGTGAGAGGAGACTCCAGATCCAATACAGCAATTTTAAATAATACCAATTATATTTTTGTTGCTATGTATAGTTATCCCAGTGATTTAATTTTTAGAATTTTGAGTTGCTCTTCGCCAGTTGTTCTCTCTAGTACTAGACTTGTGCATAAGAAAACTAAGCTATAGCTTAGGGCTTCACAATATGAGGGGCCTCAAAAGTAGAACAAAATTAATGCATTTCAAGTTTTGTCAAAATCTGTTGATAAAGGAGAAATGGGAAATGATGATTCTCCGTTAATATGGAAGTTTTTGTTCAAGTATGACAAAATGAATGAACTGTGGACAACAATGTTGCAAGAAAAGCTATATGCTTTAACCAGTGACAAAGTTCATATCTTATCATTTGAAAACATAATCAATGATTTTGCTCTCCAAAAATCACGAATATTTTAATGTTGAAATTAATGTGATGTGTAAACAGACATACTGCAGGTTGTACTGTTTCCATTAAATAACTATAACTGCCTTTGTGTTGCTATAGATATAAAATTTTCGTATCTCCTTATTAAGAAATAATAAAAATGTTAATTTGGAACTACAGTACATCATTTGGTATGTATATGTGGTCAGCATTTAGAAATTTGTTAAAAAGCCCTTCATATCACGAAGGATTGGATTTAAATAGTAAATTAACAGCATCTTCATAATGGTGCCTTCTATTTATGAAAAGGTAATTTATTAATAGAATCAGGTTGGGAAACAGTATTTGATTCACCTAACTAGCTTATTCAATTATCCGGAGGATGTGTATTTTAGGTATGTTAAAATAAAATTCTTATCTATTTCATAAATTATAATTTCATAGTTGTGTTAAATTTTGAGATATAATACAAGAAAGTTTAAAGCAAACAAATTTTAAACTAATTTAATTCTCATGTTCGTTTTACAATACTTTTCTAAAATTGTTTGAGCCATACTCACCTTAAGATGAGATCAAAGGTTATCTCCAACCCTCGATAAGCGACTTAACTCCTCTAGCCAACTTCTCAATTCCGTTTCTTCTAAGAACAGCCCAAGTATGTCTGACTTCTTTAACATTAGGTGTCGGAAAAGAGTATAATTCTTGGTCATCTTCCTCTACATCTTCATCAACATTTTAATTGTAATTTAGAATGTCAACTACAGTATCATCTTCAACGATGTCATCTATTGAATTCTATCTGCTCAACCCTTCATCGACTTCCTCCTCTTCAGTTTTATTTTTGTTGTTCTGTGCAATGTGAAGAAAACCTGCTTTTCTAAAGCATTTAGCAACCTTAGGCATACAGCCCTACAACCATTCACTTCCTCGTGTTTCAATTTTGAAGAATTTTGAACAAAATTAATACAAAATGGTTTTGACTTTCCGGTTTTGATTCATTAAAGCAGCTGATTCTATTAACCAGTGATTCTAATAATTAGAACCCACTGTGTGTATATATATATATATATATATATATATATATATATATATATATATATTCTCAAACGGATGCTGCCGGTGGCCGTTCATGCAATGAAACATAATTTAAAGTTTAACAACTGCTTCACAGTGAGAGTCATTCGCGCTCTCCCCGACAATGCTTCGGCTCCCCAACTCCGTCAGTGGGAGCTTTCGCATATCCATCTCCTAAACTCCTTCACTCCCCCAGGCCTCAACCTTCGATAGCTTTTCTCTCCCTTTCTGTCTTCTCCCAACACCCTACCAATCCCCAACCCCCTCCGTATCCTCCAATCCTCGACCTTTCCGCACTACCCTTCCACCCCCATGCCTCCACCCAGTGTCACCGCCATCAGTTCTCTCTCTGTAGCTGAAGAAGGAGTAGTTCCGAATGCTTCTACGTTTGTGATGTTTCTGTGTTTTAGTGTTCTTTTACGTGTGTTGCTTCGACTTCCCCGGGGCCTCGCCAACCTGAAGTCGTCTGATTGGTGAGTTTTCACTGGGTTTCCTCATCCCAACACCTTGTTGACATCCATATATATATATATATATCACCAACCATGAGTGATACATTCCTGACAACTCGTGGCTGAAAAATCAGTGGTTGGAGAGCGCTAGGGCCTATGGGAAATTGGGATTGGGGGGAAGGGAGTTATCACTGAGAGGCATACTTAAAGTTCTGCAGTATACATTTCAAGGTTAAAAATAAGTAAAACAAAAGAAAAAATTAAAATTACTAAGAATTACTGTATAGTGATAATATAACAGCAGATCAGCCCCTGCTGAGGCAGCCAGTCTGGCCTTTTGCTTCAAAGGACATTGGTAAAAACCTCAAATCTCCATCTCCCGACTAGAGATCTTATCGGGAGCTAAAGATCCTCTGTCTCTCCTACTTACAAAGAGTAGTTAGTATGTTAGTATTTAACTAACATAGATTTTAGTATTTTAAAAATTAGTCAGTTAGAAATGGCTGCAGAAAACCACCAATACTCAAGACTGGATACAACGGTTGGCAGAACCAGGTACAATTTTCAACCACAGACACCCAAAACCATGGTTACGGAGGGATGATTTTGTGTGTGTATATATTTGTGTATATACAGTAAATCCTCGATTTAACAGATTAATAGGGGGGAAGGGTCATCCATTAAAGCCGAATGTCCGTTAAATGGCGAATGGAATTTTTCGATTCCAAAAACACACTTGTACCTACATGAGAAAATCTCCTTTACTCATGGTAATGATAATTAATGTATAATATAACACATTTGCACGAATATACAATACAAAATTGAATTCAAAACAATCACATCACCTTTTAATTTCTCAGAAAACTTTTTTCCGATATGTTAAGAAAATATGTCGACACTGAAATATCATGAATTTCGTATGGTATGATTATATCTGAATTGATTCACTGACTTTGCCATAAAATAACCTGTTTCTTTTTATTTATTCATCGCAAAACACTGGAATTTAATAAATATTTCTGAGAACTCCGATGGCACTCTTAAAATTCTCCACGGACTTCATAAGCATCTGAAGCCACGTTCGGCTGGCTGGCATTCAATACTGTCTGTGAGCCAATGTATGGATCATATCATGTATACAATGGATTATTATTATATAAAAATGTTATATAAAATATTATTCGCAAAAATTTTTGTATTTAACAAATTTTGTAGAACGTATTGTTTAGAAGATAATTAATTTTTTTGGTAATTTCCTAATAAACAGGGTAACATGTCAGGGAAATAAGATATAACAGAATTTATCGAAAAAGAAAAGTGCAGCATTTTTTATTAGCATTTTAAAATAATTTACAATAATCATACAAATTTGGCACTTGAAACATAAGACTCATTAATCAATGATATTTCACTTTCCTATCATGGATTTTTGATTCCGTTTCGGTTCTTGCCACAAATTCGTTTTGAATGCAGAAATTGAACGTTATTTTCTGGTGAAAATCTTTTGTTCATTGTGATGAATTGCATTGTTGCGGATTTCTTTTCTTTCTTAATTCTCTTATGTCTGATTCCCCTACGAGAATATCCTTTATACAATAATTAATATTAATTAAATAAGATAATAATTAGTATGGTATACTTATGGAGAAAGTCATATTTTTATAGTACTGTATAGATGCAAGCCAACCCTCCTTATTCAATAAATGTAAATTTAAAGGTGCATGAGACCCACCCTGCTGGCCCCTTGGTAATGTTGCAAACTCTTCAACAGCATGGTTACAGTCAAATATGCAACCTGCATGATGATCACCGTGTTAAGTGAAAACGGGAGAAAAAGGCCTCAATCCGGGAGTCTGGAGACTCCCGGCGAAACAGGAGGGTTGGCAACCCTAGGTGCATCCTTTGTTCATGGCTTGAAACAAAGGGAGACCTGAGAAAATGCAGTGGGGTGGAGTAGGGATTCCCAGAAGGTCCACCAAGGAGGGTTTTTGGGCAAGGAGGGGGGATGTTGGACTCACCATCTGGGATGAAGGGGAGAGGTAGGCCATGCTGAAGATGACGGATGCACATAAGAGAAAGTTTGCGTATGAGTCTATTTCAGTTGGCGGCGATTTCTTTTGCAGCTTTACGGAAGATGGCATCGAGGTCAGCTGTGGAGTTTAGGGAATGAGAGTTTGAGTATGAGAATTTTACATTTCTCAAAGTGCTTGTTGTAGAGTGATGTATAGTGGCCTAAGATTAAATGGACAATATTGAGGGGCATGAGGCGACTTGTAAGTGCGAATGATGAACAGATAGCGGGGGGAATGTCTGATAGGAGGATTTTCATGGTGGGACCTTAGGGGGGAGGCCTAGTTCTAGGTAGTCATTGAGGAATTCAATCTGGTAGGTTGGTGATGTATGTTTTTGGAGTTGATAATGGAAATGGCAGATATTTTCCATGGTAGAAGGACAAGTATAAAATAAAAAGGTGATAGGAAAGTTGGTAAAGGAGGGATGACAGACATGAATGGATAAGGTAAAATGATATAAATGCTTACAGAAGAGGAAAGGTAAATGGGATAAATGGATGGCAACAAGTTGTTGGGATAACGAAGCCCAGTGAGCAATCATCAATAAGATGACTTCAAGTTGGTGAGCTGCTGGGGTTCTCAAAGTGACACACGTAAAACATACACCAAAAAACACGGAAGCTTTCGGGGGTGAACCCTTCATCGGCAAAAGAGAGAGACAACTGATTGAAGTGACACTGGGTGGAGGCATGGGGGTGGAAGAGTAGTGTGAAAAGGTAGGGGATTGGGAGATACGCATGGAGTGGGGGAAGGGTCGAAAAGGAATTAAATTCTAGCGAAGGTTGAGGCCAGGGGGAGAGAAGGAGTTTAGAAGGTGGATGTGAGCAACTCCCACTGATGGAGTTGGGAAGTCAAAGCATTATTGGGTAGAGGTCAAATTGCTCACACTGTGAATCAATCATTGAATTTACGTGTGTCAATTCGACATCCCCAGCAGCTCACCAACTTGAAGTCATCTTATTGGTGAGTGCTCACTGGCTTCCTTATCCCAGCATCTTATTACCATCCATTTATCCCATTTGCCTTTCCTCTTCCGTAAGCATATATATATATATATATATATACACACACAC
The DNA here is from genome assembly GCA_028673005.1 of Tanypteryx hageni. Classification (NCBI taxonomy): domain Eukaryota; kingdom Metazoa; phylum Arthropoda; class Insecta; order Odonata; family Petaluridae; genus Tanypteryx; species Tanypteryx hageni. Next base: position 3,463,032 of record CM054120.1, read on the forward strand.
ACATACAGTATGTTCCTGAGAAACACAGCAAATATAGATACTAAAGGCTTATGGGATAAATGTGGTTAGGGGAACAGCTATTCCCAGTTATATTGTAATAAAATTGTTATTGTTTTTAACTTATATTTAGTATTAATAAGCATTACCTGTAGTTCTCGAATCTTTATTTCTCGACGTGGAATTTAGAAAAAATATACGATAGATGTAATAACACACCCATTGTTTTATTTTCCATATTTTAAGAAAAATAGCGAGAATAATTCGAGTAGCTATGATAGCTCATTTACAATTTAGTTCATACATAAAAACAATAAATAAATAATGACAACTTTAATAACAGTGTTGATGTCCCTTTAATGATAATGGTAATTGCAGCATTGGAAATGTTTGTTGGACAAGGCTCCCTCTTGTGGGTCATCCATTGGCATGCCAGCAGATGAATGAGGAGAACTTAGAGCTTTGGCGGTGCTACTTTACAAAGACCTTAAAAAAAGTTGAAGCAGGTGCCTTTCACAAGCTACTTGAAGAGAAACTCAAATGCTCTCTCTATAGAAATTTAGTAGATCTTCCATACCTCTCTTAAATTTAATGCTCCGTTCCATGACTGGGCCAACATCAAACACTGTATCCATAAGTTCAGACGCATGTCTCATTATCACTGCCAATGTTTTCCAATTCAACTTACAAGGGGAACATCAGGTCTATGGGACATCGATTTTGATGAAATTAAAATGGAGCATTCTCTGATTAAAATAAACAGGTACATGTCTTGCCATTTTTGTGAATAGGCTTTTGTTTATGAGAAAGAAATGTTAAATATCAGCATCTTCAACTACTACATATAACTAGCATAATGTTTCTATGGTACCATAAGTAACTCCTGGCTGGTTGGTAGCGAGTCAGGATACAGTTGCAGGGTTCGCAGGTTTGAGACCGGTCTGTCATATTTTTTTTTCTTCTTTAATGATTTCAAAGATTTTATTTAACATTTTAATTTATAACTTTAAATTTTTCCAAGGAAATGCTATTTTTATAGACAAGTTTTATTCATTATATAAATTACATTAACATTTATACAATTAATATTTTTAAGTACTTTATTTTCATCATACCTTTATTGTCAATAAGAAATACATTGTTTTAATATTTACTTATGTAATATTAGCTTTTCACAATTATCAGGATGGTAATTATAATAAAAACAATCAAAGCATATATATTTGCAACAACACGCACAGCACAAAAACTTTCAGCATTACATGCGCATTTAAAAAATGTATTTTACTTTAAGGGTAATGATAAGATCGCCATGGAGTTTCTGGAAATAAGTTTATCTTTCCCTCGATGAAAGGAAGGCATAGAGAATGGTGCGTACTCGCCCATCTTTTATGGCCTTCCATCTGGTTGACATCTGGTCCAACAAATGGAAACCGTTAGGTAGGTAGTCATTTACAAACGCAAAAATCGTTCTCTTGAGTATTTCCTAGTGAAATGCGTTACAGAGAACTTCGGAGTGAATAGTGGTGAAACATTTATGGATACATTTATTTCTTTTTGTGTGGACTTCCAGTGAATTTTGGTAAGTGAAAAAAGTAATTATTTAAAAAAATATAGCGATTTTATTGTTTTTATATTGAATGTATTTTACTTATACATTGACCATTTATTTAAAAAAGGGCCATGTATATAATGGAAAAAGAACAACTTCCTTCCACGACCTTGGCATCAATTGAGGATCCAGTACACCAGATCCTAACATCTACAGCAATACGAAGCTTGGCCAACACGGTTCATTTTTTCGCAGAACTACTGCAGAAAAGTAATGCAATCGCACAAACGGTGACTTTTCCTTTTTCCTATTGATCAAAGTTGATAGCCAAGGGAATGGTTGAAGAAATGTGTGGGAATGTGTGATGAAATGGTATTTATTGATACGGAGGAATTAATGCATGAGAATGGTGGTGAGATTACCGAGAAATTTCACGAGGCATCTGTTGGAAGCGGAAGTGAAGAGGTTGTCAAAGGATCTACCTCTCCCATATCTTTGACTTCCGGATATGAGCCTTCGCCGAAGAAATGGAGAAGTGACATAGTTCCGTTGGAAAGGAAAATTAAGGTGGTGACTCGGGCAAAGCTACATCCACAGTGGGATTTAAATACTGCAGAAAAGAGGCTCAATTAAATTGACTAGAAAGGATCTCATCGACAGCTGGGAAAAGGACATACAAAGAGGAAGTACTACAGATGAGAAATTCGCTCTCATCGATAGTTGGACGCACAATCGGTTTTTAGAGGCAAGGGCAAATCGCGAAAATGTGATGACTATGGCACTACAACAGTGGGCAATGTCGGCAGCATTTCAGTTTCTTTCTGAAGATTTTGCCTTCATCTTATCCCAATCTTGGGTCGACTGTTTCAAAAGAAGGCATCGGATCAGGCAGTGGCAAGTAACCAATTACGTCACGAAAAGGGATTGTGCCTCATTTGAAGAGACTGTATTTGCAGCCAGCATGTTTCAATGGCAGACTTTAAATTTAAGTAGTACTTACGATCCAGACTATGTAATTAACATGGATCAGACCAGTTGCGAATACTGAGGTAATATACGGAGAACATATCTCATCAGGGTGAAAAAAGAACAGAGGTGTTTGTGGGGAGCATTAACAAAGTTACTCACTGTTACACAGCACAGTATTCATTGTCATTATCAGGAAAATTAATGCCAAAGGTTTATCTAAGTTTCATCATGCTTCTGTCCGAAGACAGGTTTTAACTGAATCGCTGCCTCCATTTGATTCGGTCCAAGAGTATCCGAGCAGGTGAAGGAATTAACAGAAAAATATAAATCGTTTATGTCACGTGTTCGAAATCCTGGAAATTGACGTTGGATCTTTATAGAAAACTGCTGTTGTAAAACAAGTGAAGATTTTCTAGACGAATTCGATGTGAAATTGCTAGTTGTAGAATTAAGAAACAACTGCCGCTAATACATTCGAATACTGGTCCATTATCGACATCAGAAGCTGTTAGTATATATATAAATAAATAATTCATAATTTGTTTGCATGTTTTCTTCATTAAAATATAAACTTGTATTCAGAAATCGTAAGTTGTGGGCCTGGCAAACTCCAATTGCCTAGGGGCCTTGCACCCTCTAAGTCTGCCTCTGGTGGTACATATAAGACTCTGTCTTTGCTGCAAGACATTGACAAGAATTCCGAATCGAGAGGAAAACTGGCATCAAAGTAGGAGATTCTGAACTCGTCTTTATCTACAATTAAAAAAAAAACAGGTGAAGATTGAAGAAAGTTTTTATAAATTTAAAGAGAGTGCTACACGTCAGCGTTCACAACCTACAAACAAGTTAGGAAAGTGTACAGTGTATCACAAATAGGCACGTTCATGCGATGGAGTATTTGAAACTAGACGATATAATTTGACCGAACACACCATAAAACAGCAAAACACCACAACCAGATTGTATCTTTGTCTAATAAAAATTTTTTCTCCCACCTTGGTTGGTGCATCAATAAACATATTATGTAATTTTAATGAATAAATACTGCAAAACGATATATCAGAAATGATTCCAGGGAAATTTTCAATTTATATTTATTGATTTATTTTCTAATCAGTTTTATTCAACCAAACAATCGAAAATTATTTAAAAGATATCTCACTTGAGTTCAGTAGTTGTAATATTTATGTTTATGTTCTTTTCTTCACCGTAGATAATCCATTTCCTTCCGCTTTCATAATTTGTCATGCACACGTAAGGAATGAAATATATTTTGTAATTATAGCAGATCTTATTTACTTCAGCAACCAATAAGATTATTTATGTTGACAACAATTAGGTAGCTATTCAAAGCGAATTATGACTTTTTTGTGCAATTTTCTTGATAATGGCTACTCCTACAATACTACGTTACTAGTTATACAAGACTATTTAAAAATTATTTTAATTTGACCATACATTTACGAGATATAACGGAGTTCATTTTTTGTCACCAGTAAAGTGTTACCCTTGATTGGCTTACATGATTTATTTTTGTGATTTTCTTATTTTCTCTGACTGTGAGTCCTTAATATCAGATTTCATAAAAATCTGTTCAGTAGAATCCGAGAACGAATATGAGGATGGATGGACAAACCGACGCTAATAGGCACTTATGCTGGAAGCGAAATGCGCCTAAAAATGAAGAGCTTGAAGAAAAATTGTTCAACTTTTTTCACAAGTATGAGCGGTGAATATACCTGTGACAAGCCCGATGCTTATTGAAAAAGCAGAGTCTTGCGAATGCTTTGAGCATTGAGGATTTTAAAGCATCCAATTGGTGGTGAGATTGTTTTAAAAAATGCCACAATATTGTTTTCCTCGCAGTTTGTGGCAATGCCCAAATAATTAATGAAGAGGAAGTGACGACCTGGCTGCAAAGTAATAAACATGTTTTGTAGAAGCATGCGCCCAAGGACATTTATAATATGGATGAAAGGGGCGTTTTTTCAACATGTTGAACGATTGTACTTTGGCTCTCCGAAGCGAAAAATGTCATAGTAGCAAACATAGTAAGGAACGTCTCACTGCCGTGCTCTGTATCAATATGAATGGATCAGATAAAAACTTGTAAGTATCGGAAAATACGCTAAGCCATGCTGTTCAAAAGGTCTTAATCGTGATCATTTGCCAATAATTTACAAACATAACATAAAGGCGTGGATGATGAGAGACCTATTCAAAAGTTTTAAAAAAATAAGAATGCAAAGGCGTATGGTAGTGCAGAATCATAACATTTTTTTGACACTGGACAACTGTTCTGTTCACCATGTGGCTCAGATAAATGCATCCAATGCTGAGTTGCTGTATTTGTCACTGTACACAACCAGTGTTCTCCAGCAACTCCACCAGGGCATCATTTAAAATTTAAATAGCCATTACAAAAAAAACTGTTGTTGTCATGCTTGGTGCAAATTACAAATGGCTGTTCGTGGGTTGATTTATGAAAAATGACGATTTTAGAAGTATGTTGGGCATTGTCACAGGCATGGAAATTGATGATTCAGACCATTGCCAATTGTATTAAGAAAAGTGGGCTATCTTCGCAGCCAGCAGGTGTTCGAAGGTACAGAAGTGGAGGAAGTACTCTACAGCAATATATTGGGGCCTGTCAGTTTTGGAGACTTCGTTTCCTTCAATAATGGATTGACTGTGTTGGTTGTGTATGACCCGATGATCGGCGAATCGAAAACCGTTGCAAGTGATGGCGACGAAGAAGACGATGAGGACAACGTCAATGATAGGTTGGATGTGCCATGGACATGCCGAGATATATGTGAAAAAGTTGATGCCATTAACAACACATTGCGCTAGGGATTGCCCCGAAATCAGAATGGAAAAATAAGTGACTTTTTTAAATGTTTAAATTAATCTTTTGTTACAACCTTTCATTTATTTACTTTTAAATTGAATAAGTGACACAAACTTTTAACATTTGAGTGGGTTTTAATTATATGCTCATATATGTTTCAATATTTATATGTGTAATTGTAAATTTGGATTTTATTCATCAATATCATATTTTGAGGTATGTATGCATACTAAATGCTTTTGTTTTCTGTATATTAAGATGGTATCATATCCTTTTGTTTTTCTGTAAGTTATATTTACATTTTTTAAATTTGATAAATCACGCTTTTTTGAAATTTTCGAATTATAGTGGTTCTACATGATCCGAAATGCTTTTTCTTTGGTCCTTTGACTTGCGAATTAACCAGGTTTTACTGTACACATAACATTATTTATACTAGATATGTTTAAAATATTTATGGCATCTACATGAATTCTACTGTTTCGCGGCATTAATCAAGCTATTCAACAGGCTCATTAGGAACTAAAACATTGCAAATGTACTGAAATTTTAATCACTGTAAGCAGACATGTATTAAAGTGCAATAATAAAAATGTTTCCTCAGAATTCATTTTGCATAAGGTATTACTGTATATATTAACAAATTTTTCACTTTTAATTGTTAATAACGTATATTTTAATGTTTTTGAGACGAATGGCAGCCAATTATTCCATTTTGGGGTTGAGTATGTTCGTTGGTGTCAATATTGAGAACAGTAATAATCTAACCTTTGTCATGCGGGATCATTTTTCTGGGAGAAAGTGTCTCATATCCCAAAAAATACAGTGTATATATTTATATATTTTCTTTTTCCTTAGGATATTATATATATATATATATATATATATATATATATATATATATATATATATATATATATATATATATATATATATACATTATATATACATTATTATTATTATTATTATTATTATATGTATACATTAGAGATGGGAAGGTTCCACTTTTTCCCAGTTCCGGTAACATGAATCTGATCCCGGTTCTCGGTTTCAGTTCTGTTAGGTTAGAAGTGCTTTTTGATACATCACAGGAAATTATATCTTGACAATAGCTGCATATAGCATATTTGTAATTTGTATTGTCAATTCTGAAGTTGTTCCAAACATCGGACATGAGTTTATTGTTCGAGTTCACAATAAATCAGTTAAATTTAAAAATTATTTTTGTTAATAAATTATATTAACACTTCAAATTGATGGATTTGACTCAAAATATTGCTTGAATTTTTACATTATACAATCACACAGCCGTGAACCAAATTTTGAATACCGGAAATTCGGAACCCATCATTCAATTTGTTGATAGATATTTTTGCGGTACTATCGTTCATTGAACTGATTCGTTGTCCTGATTTTGGTATGCGCTGCAAAGCTCTTTTACCTCATGAAATAAAGGAAAGTCAGACTTATCCTGTTTGAAACTGATAAGACATCCAGCATAAAAATATATTTTACGTCATCATTTATATATGTATCAAAATCGAATGCCGTTGCAGAAAAATACGGCGGAGTAAAGCGGTTGCTTTTTGGGTCGCAATTGTGTTTAGGCGTTCTTTACATTAAGTAAAAAAAAGAATGCCTTATGGTCAGGTTGTGTCCGTCCATCTGTCCGCATGTTTCATCTCATCAACTACTGAGCGGATGTTGATGAAATTTGGTATTTAGGACATAGGTGCAAAGAAACTAAGAAAATTATATAAATAGTTTACGTGACCTTATCGGGAGTGCCACTTTACACGAGACAAATAATGATCTTTTCTTTATATTTCATACAATATAACTTATAACTAAAAAGTCTTTAAAGAACATCGTAGAACTAATCAAATAACATGTTTTGTTCAGTACGTTCTTCTCAAAGGAGTAGCCAATTTCAAGAAAATCAAATGAGAATGTCGTAATTCACTTAAGACCCATATTTTTTATTGTTGTCAATGAAAACAATCTTCGTGACAACTGACGTAAAAATATCTGCTGTAAATACTTCATTAATTAAATTTTCTTTTGTGCGCACTTAACATTTGGTAAATGAAGGGGGATTATCTAGGATGAAGAAATGAGCGTGTATTTTCTTTACGTATACAGTGTTTGTAAGTGAAAATAAATGGGTAATTTACAATGAAGGTATGAACGTGAACATAAAGATTACATTGCTACTATTCGAGTGAGGTAAGTTTTAAATAGTTGTTATTTGTTCTATTAATTACAGTTGATTAGGAAATTAATCAAAAATTCGACATTTCCTTGGCATCACGAGTGGCATTTCAGTTCGTAGACATTATACTAACCCATTAATATAGAACGCCTCTGCCTCACATGTATGCATGCATGATGTGCATCTTTCCACTCTTGTTTTTTATTAAAATAAGAACCGGATTATTCGAAATACATCTACAATGAAATTCGAAGTCAAGATCTGATCCGGTGACTCGCAAACATTTCGTTTAATTCAAAACCTTTACCCATATTGTGTGTTTAAGTGGCAAGTTTGTGCATGCACATGACAAAGGCGTCGCATTTTTGTTCTCCATTTCTCGCAAATGAAATATACATTGCCCTCCAAACAGGTAACTTCTTTTTACTTATTTAATAGTCAACATGAAATAAAATCGTAGATGATACAAATAGAGGAGTTATCTTATCCTTGCATCACTAGACTTTTTTATTCCAGTTACTCGGATTACTTCACATATACTACTCTATCGTCGATCTCTACCTCCTACCCATAAGTTTTTCGGAAAAAACTTCAAATAATGATAAAAGAAGATGCTAGAAGCTCGCAAGGACAGGAGAGATGAGGTTTCGTATTTGCCCACAACAAAAAAATGCCAAAAACTATAAATTTTTACCTTAGTAATTTGAGCATGATCTTCAACTCCCTTTCCATATAGTTCTGTTGATACAAGAACAAAACATTCATCTCAAGAGTGAGAGACATCACAAAGCAGATAAACAGTTACCTTCCACCACACAGTAGCTTTCGTGCTGAGGTTCGATTAGTCTCGGCATTGAATAGGGGTTTTTAGAACCAACAATTTGCATAACTACGCAAAAATTCAATTACAAAATTTGACGTATAATATAGGTAAAAAGAAAACAGTAAAAACTGCAGAATTAAGCACAATAGATTTAAGAAAATTTATTGCTTCAAAAAAATAGAGAAATTTGCGATCTCCGTGACATGCTCAGTATGACCACATATGAAGTTTTCATCCTGCATATTGGGTACGCAGGATGACGCTGAGGGGTTAAGAGCATTTTTTACAATTCGAAGAGTGTCCATAAAATATGTCATGCTTATGTTTGCCTTTTTAGTTTTCCCTTTCCGAAAACTCGGTGCGCTATGCTAAGCTTGACCCCTTACCCCACCCTCCTGACTGCATGAGGCAATTCATGGATTTAAATCCCCTTGCCCTCATTAACAAAGGGAGAATGCATTTAGACATATCGCAGAAAATAATTCGTAAGTAAATAATTGTAAAATCATCACGTCATAACAAATACCACCACGTTATTTTGAGAACACGTATATTTTATTACAGCTGTGTATTTGGATGGAAATAAAATTACAATGCAATGTATGAAATTGCCTAGAGCTAATAAAAAATTAATTAATTATTTATTTATTTTTTACCATACCGATGGCATGGAAAGTTTGAGCGAAATTGGAGAGAATTAATATGTGATGGTTCCTATCTATTATCTATACAACATTTCACATAAATGTTTTCCCAATCTTTTTAGCATGCATTTTCATAATCTCTTGGCTGAGTATGCACAGTTGCAAGTCTTTTCTTCCGAAACGTTGCACAAAAGAATAACTTGAAATACACACTGGGAAAATTGAGATGTTCACTTGATCCCATTTTTCACACACGGTGGTGTTCGTGAGTCATGAATTATGTGGTCACTTAACTCTAAAACCGCCGCACCTCACGACAACCCTAGAATGGCCAATGGTACAAAAATGTCCCATGTTGAATTATGAGTGTTTTGCATGCTAATATCAGTGTGGCAAGCTTTTTCTTTGAAGCAAACGAATGAAGCCTATGTTGATACAATCATATATAATTTTTCTTGCAGGTACAGTCTCATACAAAATTAGATTTAATGACATAATATAGTAATAATTCAGTAAATTTTTTAATTTAACATCTGTTTTAGAAAATCAAGTGCTTTTTATTTTAAAGCGACACTTGGTAATCATGAGACCACCAAAAAAGTAGGTACAGTCACTATTTGAAAGAAATAATAAGTATAGTCAGATATAAAAATTTAAGCTCCTTTCTCATCATCACTCATATTTTGGTAAGTACGAAAGTCTACTTCCTTTTTCATCATTTTTACAGATAAATCAACAATATAAGCTGAAAAATATTTCCTCTGTTGATCATCAACAGGTTATTAGGCATAATATACTTATAAGAATATGAAAATGTAAAAGAGACAATCATTTTCAATTACAATCATTCATTCACGCAGTCTACACAGACAAAGATCTTTCTTTCCTTTCTGATGCACTTCTTGCATAGCACCTTACTGCATACGAAGTATTTATTTACACTTCTCATATTTGGAGTTTTTTCGAATCTAGCAGCGTCGTCGATTGCTCTCTTTTGCAGGATCTGTAGATTCCACTTCTTCGGCATGAGCGTAGCAATTTGAGTGAGCACGCTCGATGCCCTGCTCTCCGCATTCTTTACTTAGTTCTTGAGCCAATTTCAACAAGGAGTCTCGCTGTGAAATATTTATTTTGGTAACATTCTTGTACAATACCCATGCATTTATACCAGCTAGCTCAAGAATATTGTAAAATGTGTGTACAGGCCACCTCCGGGACTTTATCTTGACTGAGTATTTATGAGCCACTTGATTGACAGCGTCAACCCTGTACTTTGTTTCTTTGTAAAAGGTCACAGTTTCTGGCTTTTTCTTGGCATCTGTCCCAAGTTACACTTCAGGGTGTACATTACTTAAAATAATGGCATTCTTATTCACTATATCTTGGTAAACCGTGAGTGTAGTACTCTATTTTTCAGTATCTGGGTGTCGTACAAAGCTCCATGTGAATTATTCATAGCCAAGGGGATTTCTCTTCTCCTCTGGTTTATTGTACCAACCAAGCTAGTGGATTTAGTCTTTAGATTATCAGCCAAAGCCAGAGAAGTGAAGAAATTGTCACACATCACATTTCTTCCCTTGTTCAGGAATGGTTCCATCAGTTTCATTACTACCTACTGGAAAAGGTGCTGATCATTTGGTCGGAGTTCATATTTGTCAAGATAAGGGAATGCATTCAGTATATACTTTGTTTCATTGTCTACAACAACCCAGAACTTCTGCCTGTACTTATCGGGATTGGAAGCCATAAACTGATTGAATCGGCACCTAGCTTTGGTAGGCAAGTACTGATATGTAAGCTCCAGGTCTGTAACAAGTCTGAGAGTTTTGAATGAATCTATTCCAAACTTCTGAAATAATGGCAAACTTGTCAGTTTATAGGGCTAAGACCTGGTGGACTTGACATCGAATCTGAGTATCTCTTGGAAACAATTCCTTGGCATGACTTTATTACATAACAGCAGTCCACATCTTCCGACCAGAGAGAGTTTAGGAGGGGGACTGCATCAGTGTCATAGCTTCACTCAACAGTAAACTCAAAAAGGCCTATGCACCGTAGTATATTGAAAGAAAGTAGCAGATTGGTAATGATTACACTAGTGGGACAAAAATGTCTCATCAGCAGTTCTAGGGTAAAATTTATGTCACATCTCAACCGAGGTATTAGGGAGGGTGAAACTTCCTCTGTGTGTAACTAGATTTATATCATGAAAAGTCATGAAGACTCACTGTGCTCCAAAAAAAATTGTTTGACAACGATCCGAACTTAAAAATTGGACAAAAATGTCCCATCTGCCGTTCTAGTGTTAAGCTCTGTTCATGAATTCGCCGTTTGTACGAACTTGTAAGATCAATACGTTTTGTAGCAGAATGGATAGATAAGACTATATTGCGATTTTACTGTCCAAGTAGCAGATCGTAAGAAGTTTTGATTTTTTTTAAGTTCGTTTTTTTCAAACCCGGATAATTCAAAGTCATATTTTTGTGGTCCCTTGAACTTCAAAATAACGAGGTTTTACTATATCCATCGCTGATGAAGGGCATATGCCCGAAAAGCTTATGTGTTTTTGTGTGCGTGTAGGACCAAGTTGGCAGGTTGCTGGGGGCGTCGAAGAGACACAGAAAACATGCACACAAAAACACGTAAGCTTTTCAGACATACGCCCTTCATCAGCGAGCGATAGAGAGAGAGTAACAGAGTGTGTGTGTATATATATATATATATATATATATATATATATGGATGTCAACAAGGTGTTGGGATGAGGAAACCCAGTGAGCACTCACCAATCAGACGACTTCAGGTTGGCGAGGCCCCGGGGATGTCGAAGCGACACACGTAAAATAACACAAAAACACAGAAACATCACAAACGTAAAGCTTTTGGAACTACTCCTTCTTCAGCTACAGAGAGAGAACTGATGGCGGTGACACTGGGTGGAGGCATGGGGGTGGAAGGGTAGTACGGAAAGGTCGAGGATTGGAGGAAACGGAGGGGGTTGGGGATGGGTAGGGTGTTGGAAGAAGACAGAAAGGGTGTGAAAAGCTAAACTTCTTACCTTCCTCTCCCCTCCAACCCCACTGACCACCACTCCTCCGAAATTTCTGCATATCTGCGTTCCGTGGGAAAACAAGAAGGCCTCTCTGATTCCACCATTTCCCTGATGATCCCCAACACACCCCGGACCCCAACCTTCTACCTACTCCCAAAAATCCACAAACCCAACATCCCCGGCCGCCCCATTGTTGCCAGCTTTAATTCTCCCACGGAACGCATCTCTGCCTATGTTGACTCCCACCTACAACCTCTCGTCCGTCAAATCCCATCCTTCATCAGAGACACAAACCACTTTCTACTACGCCTAAAATCACTCCCTTCCCCTCTCCCACCTAACACAATTATGTCCACTATAGACGTCTGCTCCCTCTACACCAACATCCCTCACAACCAAGGACTGTCCGCCCTGAGAAAATTATTGGACTCCAGACCATAGGAGGGCGCCATGCGAGTGCCCATCGCGGTACCTTTTATTTGTAGGTAGTGGCGCCCTCCGAAAGAGAAGTTGTTTTTTTGGAGCACCATTTCAGCCAGCTTCGTTAGGAAATGGGAGGATGGTCTTGTGTCAGGTGGTCTGGAGTCCAATAATTTTCTCAGGGCGGACAGTCCTTGGTTGTGAGGGATGTTGGTGTAGAGGGAGCAGACGTCTATAGTGGACATAATTGTGTTAGGTGGGAGAGGGGAAGGGAGTGATTTTAGGCGTAGTAGAAAGTGGTTTGTGTCTCTGATGAAGGATGGGATTTGACGGACGAGAGGTTGTAGGTGGGAGTCAACATAGGCAGAGATGCGTTCCGTGGGAGAATTAAAGCTGGCAACAATGGGGCGGCCGGGGATGTTGGGTTTGTGGATTTTTGGGAGTAGGTAGAAGGTTGGGGTCCGGGGTGTGTTGGGGATCATCAGGGAAATGGTGGAATCAGAGAGGCCTTCTTGTTTTCCCACGGAACGCAGATATGCAGAAATTTCGGAGGAGTGGCGGTCAGTGGGGTTGGAGGGGAGAGGAAGGTAAGAAGTTTAGCTTTTCACACCCTTTCTGTCTTCTTCCAACACCCTACCCATCCCCAACCCCCTCCGTTTCCTCCAATCCTCGACCTTTCCGTACTACCCTTCCACCCCCATGCCTCCACCCAGTGTTACCGCCATCAGTTCTCTCTCTGTAGCTGAAGAAGGAGTAGTTCCGAAAGCTTTACGTTTGTGATGTTTCTGTGTTTTTGTGTTATTGTGTTATTTTACGTGTGTCGCTTCGACATCCCCGGGGCCTCGCCAACCTGAAGTCGTCTGATTGGTGAGTGCTCACTGGGTTTCCTCATCCCAACACCTTGTTGACATCCATATATTCATTTTACCTTTCCTTTTCCGTAAGTTGTTATATATATATATATGTATATATATGTGTGTGTGTGTATATATATATATATATATATATATATATATATATATCACGTGGCCTTTCCTTTTGTCCCACCACCAAATTTGATCATTTTCGCCTCCTTGCCGATGCCCAGTCCTTTGCCCGCACACTACGTCTACAAACCAAAGAAGACTCTCTCACCTCGGCCAACCCAAAACTCCCTTCTGGCCTTCCACCTACCTTTTCCATCTTCAAGCCTCCTTCCCAATACATTCCACCCACCCTTTCTTCCCTACACCCGGTCAAACAATACCTCAATTATATCCTTTCCAGAATCTCCCAACCTAATTTTTCCGATCTTATCGACCATACAGATAATCTTACCAGACGTGAGAGGTATGCCATTTCCACCCTCAAACATATTGACTATATCATCATCCTTCCTGCTGACAAGGGCACCACCACGGTTGTGATGGATCACGCCAAATATAACGAGGAAGCCAAGCGCCAACTTTCTGACGAAACCTTTTACCATCACCTCACTTCCATCCCCACAGACCACCACTCCTACAAAATTTCGTCTTATCTTCATTCCTCAGGAAGGCCTTCCCGATTCTGCCATTGCTCTAATGATCCCCAACAAACCCCGCACACCCACATTCTACCTTCTCCCTAAAATCCATAAACCCAACATCCCCGGCCGCCCCATTGTTGCCAGCTTTAATTCCTCTACAGAACGCATCTCTGCCTTCACTGACTCCCTCCTACAACCTCTCATTCGTCAATTCCCTTCCTTCATCTAAGACACTAACCACTTTCTCAAACACCTCCCCTTTCCTCTCCCACCCAATACCATTTTGGCCACTATCGATGTCTGTTCCCTATACACAAATATCCCCCACGATGATGGACTCTCTGCCCTTAGTAAACTCCTGGACTCAAGACCACCCAACGCAAGACCGTCTTCCCATTTCTTATTAGACTTGGCAGCAATGGTGCTCAAAATGAACAACTTCTCCTTCAATGGGCATCACTACCTTCAAGTTAGAGGCACTGCGATGGGCACCCGATTGGCGCCTTCATACGCCATTGTTACCGAGGAGAATGGGAAAGACTCTTCCCCATCGTACCACTCAGGCCACTTTTGTGGCTGAGATACATCGACGATGTCTTCCTCATTTGGACGCATGGACCTGACTCTCTCCTTTCCTTTCTCTCACGCCTCTCCTCCCATCCTTCACTCTCCTTCATCCACCAATCCTCTACCTCCCACATCACATTCCTGGATGTCGATCTTTACCTCCAAGACAGCAAAATCCGCACCTGCGTTCATATCAAACCCACCAACAGCCTCCAATACCTCCACTTTGATAGCTGCCATCCCCTTCATACCAAAACTTCTATCCCCTATGCCTTTGCTCGTCGAGGATGGAGGCTTTGTTCTGATAGAGCATCCCTTCTACAGTATTACTCTGTCCTAGAGGAGGCTCTTCTCAAACGTGGCTACCCTCCAGTCTTGGTCCCCGAACAGATCCATAGGGCGATGACTCCTACCCACAATGGATCCCATCCTCACACACCCACTATCCCTGCATCTACCCCTCCACTCACTCTTACTACACTTTTCCTTCCTGGTATCCATGAAGCCCTCAAAACAATCCTCCATGCTGCCCACCCAATTCTTACCTCTTCCTCCCACCAGTCCCTCTTTACCAACCTTTTTGCCCCAATCCCCCCGCTCCTCTCCTTCCGCCGGCCACCCAATTTGGGAAATATCTTGTGGATGAAGGAACTTCCCACTTCTACCATGCCTCTTGTCATAGGGTCTCACCCTTGTGACAAACCTCGCTCCCTCACTTGCCCTATCCACCTACCCTCATCTTCTTTCTCAAGTCCCTCCACCACCATCACCTAACCCATCACATCTATAAGCAACTGCACCACCTGTAATGTCATTTACCTCCTTACCTGCACCCTTTGTCCTGCGTTTTACATAGGCCTCACCAGCAATCCGTTAAACATCCGCATGAACGGTCACCAGAATAGCGTTTCTCTCAGACGCCCCCTCCCAGTTGCATTACACGCCAATACCCACAATGTCCCCTTCAATAGTTGCTACAATGTAAGGGTTATTCGTGCCTTACCCCATGACACTCCTGCCCCCCTTCTCCGACACTGGGAACTAGCACATATACATCTTCTTGATTCTTTCTCCCCGCATGGCCTCAACCTCCGCTAACCCTATTAGCCCCCTTACAATGTCTTCCCTTTACATTGTTCCTGTTCACACTCTACCTTACCGCACTCCCTCCTTATTGGCTATCCACCCTTCCTACTCCCCACCTCCTCCAATCATCAGCCTTCCCAGATCACCCTGTCATTCCCCGCCCAGTGTGTCACTTTATGTTACTCTTTCGCTGAAGAAGGGCATAGGCTTGCTTGCGTGTGTTTTTGTGTTCATGTGTTTCACGTGTCCCTTTGACGCCCCCAGCAGCCTGCCAACTTGGTCCCCAACTTGGTAAGTGTCCGCTGGGCTTCCCTCAACACCTTGTTGCCACCCTCACCACTACCTTTTCTTTTCCTTAAGTTAATATATATACACACATACATATATACACTCACACACACATTGAGCCATAGTGAGAGCAAGGCTGCTGGGGCCTTTGCTTAGGGTGCAGCTTCGTAAGGGGACTCCAAATTATATATTTATTATACAGTAGATAGAAGAAAAACATTGCACAACCTAATGGTCATGGGAAGCATATGCTTATAGTTGCAACACTGATTAGAATTGGCAATGTTGAAAGTGTGTTGTAGTGTGAATGGAAAAAGCTCTAAAAACATCTTTTATAGGGCTTCTATTGCCAGTATAGGAACTTTTTATTATCTCGAGAAACAAATGGTAATTCTAAGATTGATAAATAAAGATAGAGCCATTATAATTGTGTGTCACGTCAGTCTACTTTCTATTGATTGGAATCATAATTGCTTTTATCTCAGCAGTAAATAACGTGAATTATGGAAACTTTAATTTAAACTTTCCATAAATACTCTTTGTATATCAAAAAATATATTAGATTTATTAATCACCAACTACCCAGAGAGTATGAATGTTAATAAAAGAAGGAATGCGAGATAAGGCTATGTACATGTAGTTTAAATTAGACATTGAGAAGCAAGTGAAGGAAATAAATTTTTATTTGTTTCCCAAAGCTGATTTTTAGATTTGCTTTTACTTTTTTAGTTAATTTTGGAGTGCCAAAAAGAAACCTCTGCCTAGGGAGCCAAATGGTGTCAGTACAGCCCTGTATTATTCCCTCACCAGCCAAAGGGGCCTGGAAAACAGTGGTTGGTAAATCCCATGAGAATTAGGTGACTAGGGGAACCCACTTTTAAGACTAGTATAGGAGAAGGTCTATAAAGCACCAAAGATTGAAAATGACTATCTGTTCCTCCCATAAGTATGTTTATTGATAAAACTAAAATAAAAAACACATTGTAAACTAAATAGAAATAAATTTGTAAATTATAAAAGTTAAAACACTTATGACAGTGGTGCCCAACCTTCTTCATCCTATTACCCATTTTTCTATCATCTAAAGCTGTCATTACCTTCCTGTCAGCCTTCCTTACAAGTTGTAGGGAAATTAAAACTTTGAAAACTGTGATGAAACAATGCTCACTGTCAGTTCTTTTATTATATTAAAATTACACTCAGTCTGCAGAAGGCTTTGCCAGAAAAGCAAAGCAGAACAATTTATTCATCTTGCTCTTTCAAGTCATAGCAGAATTTTTTCCTGTTTCAAAATTATTAAATATTTGTTTAAACATTGCGAATTTTTAACGGCCGCATTATTGAACTTTTTTGATATTTTCGATTTTTCTAGTCAGTTTTGCATAAAAAATTTCAAGTCTCCAGCTCATCTGGAAGCACCTAAACATTAGTATCCTCCTATATCTTATATCTAGGCTTGGTAGAATTCATGTTTATTTTTTTAAATCGACTTTTATTTTCCTGGAAAATTTTCGACAAATATCGATGCTTAAAATTACTACTACTATAGGCTTGGTAGTTTTCGACATTTATTTTTCTTCAAGTTGATATTTATTTTTTCTGAAAATCGGCAACGAATATTGATGTTTACTTTAATACATTTTACTTGGCTTGGTAGTTTTCAACATTATTATTTCTTAAAAAGCGACCTCTACCATTGTTTATTTTTCCTAAAAATCAGTGACTTACATCAACATTTATTTTTATATATTTAATTAGACATTTTAATTTTTGACATTTATGTATCTTAAAAGCGATATCTAATATCAACTTTTATTTCAATATATTTTTTCAATTTTTATTTAGAAGTGTTACAAATTGAAATCCTTCTAATTAAATTTTACTAATAATGTATAAATAAAAAGGCTTTTATGCTGCTTTGTTTGTTGTTATCTATACTTTGGCAAATGTGTTGTTGTTGACTTTGGCCACCAACCTGGAACAGTTAGTTTTTCACAATAAACAGTAGGAAAATTATTTTATTGTGAAAAAAATTGAATTCAAGGTTTCAGTGAAAAGATACATTTTAAGGTTCCCTGAATATGTTTTAATTATTTTCTCGATGATTTCTGTGTGTGATAAGAATATTGTGGGCATCATAACTCAAATTTACTAATTAAACCAGCACAAAACTTCATATTTAAGATTTTTATTAGAAAATCTGATTAGATTTTGACTGAAATTGGTCAACCGAAAATCTAGGTTTACTTTATCATTTTTCCATTTTTTCCGAATATCTCTTATCTCCCTATAGTATGATAAAATGAATTGCGGTATTGTCAGACACTTTACTTAAGCCAGTGCACGACTCTGCTGCACAGCTCCTCCCCACTCCTTTTAAGAACATGATGTCATTGGTTTGATGAAAAAAATTACTATGAGAGTTGAATGTTGCTGAAAGAAGGGTGAAACATTGTCTCAAATCGATATTTAACTGTTACAATGTGGGAAATTGAGAGAACGAATATATATCAACTTATTGCATGACGTAATTTAATGATGGCGAAGCGAGCGAAATGCACCCACTCCTCTTCCTTGATTATAAAATCGCAAGCGAAATGCTTTTGGCCGCAAAGTGGCTGACAAAGGCAAGTCACTAAGTGCCTCGTAAGGCCTTAGGCTTGGGGGGTTGGGCTGTGAAGCAGGCAGGGGGCGGGGCCCTGCTAGTAGGTAATATAATCTGATAGCAGTGAAGAATGGCTATATGTGCTTGTGCAGAAATGTATTAGGATCTTCTTTGGAGCACATCTTGTGGCCCGTATTTTTTATATTATAGAGGTACTATTTGATTGTAATAATATATTTGATTCGAGTATTTATTCCTCCGTCTCTTGAACATGTCCAGTGCGGTGGATGCACGGGTGCATCCTTGAGAGGCTATCCCCAAGGGGGGAGGACGCACCGGTGTGTCCTGTTATGAGTTCTTTCCAATTTGTGTGGAAAACTCTCTGCTTTGAAAACTTCTCCCTGCCCTCAGTCACATCCTGACCTTCCTAGGAATAACAGCTGTTCTTCAGGGTGCCAATTTTTTCGCCTTCTGCAATTAATTTTGTGAAATATCAACTTTATTTTCAGTAATAACAGATTCATTGCAGAAATGAGCGTAGAGATTATATTCCATAACGAAATTTTGTTGGAGAATTTACAAGATCTTTCCATAGTTATATTGTCTTAACCCCTCAACATCGAGCAACGTACTGAATACAGCGCTGGCAAACTTCATATGCTGTCGACCGATGTACTCAGTACATCACGGTCATCGCTCAACTTTTTTTTGACACTATAAATTTTCTTAAATTGGAATAACCTTGATATTTTTCAAAAGGGGAACCTTTGGCCTACCTAATTATCATCATTCTCTAATTTTTATTGCCTTTCTTGTAACATTAAATATGCATTAAATTTTGTGATTGAGTTTTCACGTAGCTACGCAAAATGGGGAATTGCATCTTCTAAAAAAAACTATCCAATGCTGACATGAACTGTATCTCAGCACAAATGCTACTGCGAAGTGAAAGGAGATTTTGGCTCTGTTTATCTGTCCACAGACTTTTTCTCTGGGGTTTTTCTTATGCATCAGCGCTTGAGAGAGAACTATTGTTCGACTCTCAGAGCCATGTGCTTGCTTTACCATTTTTTGAGAACAATATAGTATGAAAGAGAGAGAGAGAAATGTCTGCACGTGTCCTAGAGCTGTTTACAAAATAGCCACTTTGATGATACCTGCTGTTATTTCTTGAGTGAGAGTGCTTTTGGAGCGAGCACACGGGTCCTTACACTTGGGTCACAGGAGAAATATTCGTTTCACTCTAAAGAAGTTAGCCTGAAGGAAACCTTCGCAGTGTGCAGAGGCAATTTGTGTTTTATAGTGTTTATTTTTATGAATTAATATTCATTGCAATGTCACTCATTTTCCCATAGATTTATCTCTGGGACATAGATCTTTTACGTCTCAGCTGTTTTTGGGAGCATTATATTGAGAAAAAGATAGAAACAATAGTTTCCCATTCACAAATAACCAAAGAATAAACATCAGCCTAGGTCTCATTGCAGCATGGTATGAGAGGAAGGCCATACAAAAAAATTTAGGTTCCATTATCCCAAGCAGAAAAATGGTGCATTCGCAGTTTGAAGTGAGAGTGAGGAGGCGAAGTAAGGTCTCCCCTGAGTGTGATCGAACTGATTGCAAGCAAAGTAAATGCTAGTAAAAAAAATCAGCATAGATGATTCATTGAAGTTATGATATTTTCTTGTAGTGAATTCCATGGTAAATTGGGTAAAGGAAATGTCTTAAAAGTTTTTAAAAACTTGACTAATTTTTTTATTATATGCACATTCTGATACATAAAATGACATCTCTGCTTCTACTGAACGAAACAGGCCAGTTTTCACCATGTAACTTGTGTAATGAGGAGGAATGGCTACTGTACAATTTAAAACTTGATAAGCTAAATGAAATGTTTTTTAACAATATACGAAGTGGAAGATTTATTTCAAATTTGTAGTCAAGAGATGAAAAAGTTGACCTGCAAGAAACTTTTTTCCTATTTGGTTTAGAGAGTTGCATCCAGTGAATGAAATGATTATAAAAGCTGAAATTTTTCCTTGAAAAATATTGTATATCAATAACATTAATAGTTTTCATAATACTGAAAGATATATGAAAGCACGGATGCACGCTTGACTGGCTGGCGATCGGCATGATATCTCTTTTCTCCTGCAAAGAGTGTGCTAGAGGTAAAGGAGTGCAAAAGTTATTGTTTATGAATTTCATGTTCTACTAAAATCCTCAAAAAATTTCAGACAAATCCAATAAAAATCAAAAAGAAAACATTTTCAATTTTCAGGAATCGAAATTGCAACTTTTTTAAAAATTCTTCCGACTTCAGAAATGGGATTTCATTAAATGTCTTCTATGCTTGAGGGGTAAAACAAGAGAACTAAACTCGCAAATTTATATGATATTCGTTTGACTAAAATTGCTATGTAGTGCGGAGGACCCACCAGTGTGTCCTAAAGTTTTGACTTTAAATTGTACAAAAAATTATTTAAACATTTTTCCCAACATTTTTAGACACAAATAACACTATAATTGCGAAAAAATGGTGTTGCACATAGAAAAGAGTTTCTGGTACCAGGTCGCGCAGTGAAAGAGAAGCACTTGGAGCTATTCAATGTCATCTAAATCAGTGCTTTTTGGATTTCTTTTATAGCCTTACTGCTTTGTAGTGGTCTTTCATTTGTAATATGTATGTATTAGAGATATTATACATTAAACCATCACTGTAGTCATACTGAAAGGTAAACAGATATCTGTTTGAACCACTTATTTCAATATTGATTTTAAAATTTAGTTTATAAAACTTTTATGGCATTACTTTTGTGGAATTATTTTGATAACTTATGAAATTTAAATCTCCAGCTCCAGCGAAAGGGTCATTATGGAATCATCCTGATGACACGGTGTCGCCGCCTGCACCTCCACCACCCCCTCCTGCTGGAACACCAATGATGAGCAGTGTGGCCAAAGTGGTCCAGCCAACAGCCACGGTTTCTAGTGTTCCTGTTTGTGGACCCAGTAAGTCGTATCCTATAATTCATAACTATTCTCAAGTGTGGCAGTAGGAGAGTAGATAGAGATTTGGTCTTCCTCGCAGTTGTCCCATGTTCAAATCTGAGAGAGGTCAAATTTTTCAACAGAGGATTGACCTGTCCCCTAATCGAAGTGGTTGATTAACCAGAAATGACATTCAAAGACAGAGAGAGAGAAAGGGGGGGAGGAATGGAAGGAGAGGCGAAGGGAGAAGAAGGGAGGAAGATGGATGGAGAGAGAGAAGGGGGAGATGAATGGAGAGAGAGGAGGAGATGGATGGAGAGAGAGAGGAGATGGATGGAGAGAAGCAGGAAATGGATGGAGAGAAAGAGAAGGGGAAATGGATGGAGAGAGAGAACGGGAAAATGGATGGAGAGAGAGAACGGGGAGATGGATGGAGAGAGAGAACGGGGAGATGGATGAAGAGAGAGAGAAGGGGAGATGGATGGAGAGAGAGAGAGAGAAGGGGGAGATGGATGGAGAGAAAGAAACAGGAGATGGATGGAGAGAGAGAGAAGGGGAGATAGATGGAGAGAGAGAAGGGGGAGATGGACAGAGAGAGAGAACGGGGAGATGGATGAAGAGAGAGAGAAGGGGAGATGGATGGAGAGAGAGAGAGAAGGGGGAGATGGATGGAGAGAAAGAAACAGGAGATGGATGGAGAGAAAGAAACAGGAGATGGATGGAGAGAGAGAGAAGGGGAGATAGATGGAGAGAGAGAAGGGGGAGATGGACAGAGAGAGAGAAGAGGGATATGGATGGAGAGAGAGAAGAGGGAGATGGATGGAGAGAGAGATAGAGAAGGGGGAGAAGGATGGAGAGAGAGGCAGGATATGGATGAAGAGAGAGAAGGGTAGATGGATGGAGAGAGAGAGAAGGGGGAGATGAACAGAGAGAGGGAGAAGGGGGAGATGGATTGAGAGAGAGGAGAAGATAGATGGAGAGAGAGATATAGAGAAGGGGGAGAAGGATGGAGAGAGAGAAGCAGGGATGGATAGAGAGAGGGAGAAGGGGAGATGGATGAAGAGTGAGAGAAGGGGGAGATGGATGGAGAGAGAGAGAAAGGGGAGATGGATTGAGAGAGAGAGGGAAGGGGGAAATGGATGGAGAGAGAGAAAGAAGAGGGAGATGGATTGGGAGAGAGAATCAGACGATGGATGGAGAGAGAGAGAAAAGGGGGAAATGGATGGAGAGAGAGAGAGAGAAGAAGAAGATGGATGGAGAGAGAGAAGGGGGAGATGGATGGAGAGAGAGGTGGGAGATGGATGATGAGAGAGAAGGGGGAGATGAATGGAGAGAGAGGAGAGGGATAGAGAGAGAGGGGGGGGAGATGGATGGAGAGAAGCAGGAGATGGATGGAAAGAAAGAGAAGGGGAAATGGATGGAGAGAGAGAATGGAGAGATGGATGGAGAGAGAGAAGGGGGAGATGGGTGGAGAGAGAGAGAAAGAAGGAGATGGATGGAGAGAAAGAAACAGATGGATGGAGAGAGAGAGAGAAGGGAGAGATAGATGGAGTGAGAGAAATTGGAGATGGATGGAGAGAGAAAGGGGAGATGGATGGAGAGAGAAGGGGGAGATGGATGGAGAGAGAGAATGGAGAGATGGATGGAGAGAGAGAAGGGGAGATGGATGGAGAAAGAGAAGGGGGAGATGGATGGAGAGAGAGAAGGAGGAGATGGATGGAGAGAGAAGGAGGAGATGGATGAAGAGAGAAGGGGGAGATGGATGGAGAGAGAAGTGGGAGATGGATGGAGTGAGAGAAGGGGGAGATGGATGGAGAGAGAAGGGGGAGATGGATGGAGAGAGAAGGGAGAGATGGATGGAGAGAGAAGGGGGAGATGGATGGATAGAGAGAAGGGGGAGATGGATGGAGAGAGAAGGGGAGATGGATGGAGAGAGAAGGGGAGATGGATGGAGAGAGAAGGGGAGATGGATGGAGAGAGAGAAGGGGGAGATGGATGGAGAGAGAAGTGGGAGATGGATGGAGAGAGAGAAGGGGGAGATGGATGGAGAGAGAAGGGGAGATGGATGGAGAGAGAAGGGGAGATGGATGGATAGAGAGAAGGGGGAGATGAATGGAGAGAGAAGGGGGAGATGAATGGAGAGAGAAGGGGAGATGGATGGAGAGAGAAGGGGAGATGGATGGATAGAGAGAAGGGGAGATGGATGGAGAGAGAAGTGGGAGATGGATGGAGAGAGAGAAGGGGGAGATGGATGGAGAGAGAAGGGGGAGATGGATGGAGAGAGAGAAGGGGGAGATGGATGGAGAGAGAAGGGGAGATGGATGGAGAGAGAAGGGGAGATGGATGGAGAGAGAGAAGAGGAGATGGATGGAGAGAGAGAAGTGGGAGATGGATGGAGAGAGAGAAGGGGGAGATGGATGGAGAGAGAAGTGGGAGATGGATGGAGAGAGAGAAGGGGGAGATGGATGGAGAGAGAAGGGGAGATGGATGGAGAGAGAAGGGGAGATGGATGGAGAGAGAAGGGGAGATGGATGGAGAGAGAGAAGAGGAGATGGATGGAGAGAGAGAAGAGGAGATGGATGGAGAGAGAGAAGGGGGAGATGGATGGAGAGAGAGAAGGGGGAGATGGATAGAGAGAGAGAGAAGGGGTAGATGGATGGAGAGAGAGAAGGGGGAATGAAGGAGAGAGAGAAGGGGTAGATGCATGGAGAAAGAGATGGGGGACATAGATGGAGAGAGAGAGAAGTGGGAGATGGATGGAGAGAGAGAAGGGGAGACGGATGGAGAGAGAAAAGGGAGAGATGGACGGAGAGAGAGAGAAGGGGGAGATGGACAGAGAGAGAGAGAAGGGGGAGATGGATGGAGAAAGAGAAGGGGAAGATGGATGGAGAGAGAGAAGGGGGAGATGGATGGAGAAAGAGAAGGGGGAGATGGATGGAGAGAGAGAAGGGGGAGATGGATGGAGAGAGAGAAGGGGAAGATGGATGGAGAGAGAGAAGGGGGAGATGGATAGAGAGAGAGAGAGAAGGGGGAGATGGATGGAGAAAGAGAAGGGGAAGATGGATGGAGAGAGAGAAGGGGGAGATGGATGGAGAAAGAAAAGGGGGAGATGGATGGAGAAAGAGAAGGGGGAGATAGATGGAGAGAGAGAGAAGGGGTAGATAGATGTAGAGAGAGAGGTGGAGATGGATTTAGGAGAGAGAGAAGGGGGAGATTGATGGAGAGAGAGAAGGGGGAGATAGAAAGAGAGAGTGAAGGGGAAGATGGATGTAGAGAGAAAAGGGAGAGATGGACGGAGAGAGAGAGAAAAGGGGGAAATGGATGGAGAGAGAGAGAGAGAAGAAGAAGATGGATGGAGAGAGAGAAGGGGGAGATGGATGGAGAGAGAGGTAGGAGATGGATGATGAGAGAGAAGGGGGAGATGAATGGAGAGAGAGGAGAGGGATAGAGAGAGAGGGGGGGAGATGGATGGAAAGAAAGAGAAGGGGAAATGGATGGAGAGAGAGAATGGAGAGATGGATGGAGAGAGAGAGAGAAGGGAGAGATAGATTGAGTGAGAGAAATTGGAGATGGATGGAGAGAGAAAGGGGAGATGGATGGAGAGAGAAGGGGGAGATGGATGGAGAGAGAGAATGGAGAGATGGATGGAGAGAGAGAAGGGGAGATGGATGGAGAAAGAGAAGGGGGAGATGGATGGAGAGAGAGAAGGAGGAGATGGATGGAGAGAGAAGGGGGAGATGGATGAAGAGAGAAGGGGGAGATGGATGGAGAGAGAAGTGGGAGATGGATGGAGTGAGAGAAGGGGGAGATGGATGGAGAGAGAAGGGAGAGATGGATGGAGAGAGAAGGGGGAGATGGATGGATAGAGAAGGGGGAGATGGATGGAGAGAGAAGGGGAGATGGATGGAGAGAGAAGGGGAGATGGATGGAGAGAGAAGGGGAGATGGATGGAGAGAGAGAAGGGGGAGATGGATGGAGAGAGAAGTGGGAGATGGATGGAGAGAGAAGGGGGAGATGGATGGAGAGAGAAGGGGAGATGGATGGAGAGAGAAGGGGAGATGGATGGATAGAGAGAAGGGGGAGATGAATGGAGAGAGAAGGGGAGATGGATGGAGAGAGAAGGGGAGATGGATGGATAGAGAGAAGGGGAGATGGATGGAGAGAGAAGTGGGAGATGGATGGAGAGAGAGAAGGGGGAGATGGATGGAGAGAGAAGGGGGAGATGGATGGAGAGAGAGAAGGGGGAGATGGATGGAGAGAGAAGGGGAGATGGATGGAGAGAGAAGGGGAGATGGATGGAGAGAGAGAAGAGGAGATGGATGGAGAGAGAGAAGTGGGAGATGGATGGAGAGAGAGAAGGGGGAGATGGATGGAGAGAGAAGTGGGAGATGGATGGAGAGAGAGAAGGGGGAGATGGATGGAGAGAGAAGGGGAGATGGATGGAGAGAGAAGGGGAGATGGATGGAGAGAGAAGGGGAGATGGATGGAGAGAGAGAAGAGGAGATGGATGGAGAGAGAGAAGGGGGAGATGGATGGAGAGAGAGAAGGGGGAGATGGATGGAGAGAGAGAAGGGGGAGATGGATAGAGAGAGAGAGAAGGGGGAGATGGATGGAGAGGGAGAAGGGGGAATGAAGGAGAGAGAGAAGGGGTAGATGCATGGAGAAAGAGATGGGGGACATAGATGGAGAGAGAGAGAAGTGGGAGATGGATGGAGAGAGAGAAGGGGAGACGGATGGAGAGAGAAAAGGGAGAGATGGACGGAGAGAGAGAGAAGGGGGAGATGGACAGAGAGAGAGAGAAGGGGGAGATGGATGGAGAAAGAGAAGGGGAAGATGAATGGAGAGAGAGAAGGGGGAGATGGATAGAGAGAGAGAGAGAAGGGGGAGATGGATGGAGAAAGAGAAGGGGAAGATGGATGGAGAGAGAGAAGGGGGAGATGGATGGAGAAAGAGAAGGGGGAGATAGATGGAGAGAGAGAGAAGGGTTAGATAGATGTAGAGAGAGAGGTGGAGATGGATTTAGGAGAGAGAGAAGGGGGAGATTGATGGAGAGAGAGAAGGGGGAGATAGAAAGAGAGAGTGAAGGGGAAGATGGATGTAGATAGAAAAGGGAGAGATGGACGGAGAGAGAGAGAAAAGGGGGAAATGGATGGAGAGAGAGAGAGAAGAAGAATATGGATGGAGAGAGAGAAGGGGGAGATGGATGGAGAGAGAGATGGGAGATGGATGATGAGAGAGAAGGGGGAGATGAATGGAGAGAGAGGAGAGGGATAGAGAGAGAGGGGGGGGAGATGGATGGAGAGAAGCAGGAGATGGATGGAAAGAAAGAGAAGGGGAAATGGATGGAGAGAGAGAATGGAGAGATGGATGGAGAGAGAGAGAAGGGTGAGATGGGTGGAGAGAAAGAGAAAGAAGGAGATGGATGGAGAGAAAGAAACAGATGGATGGAGAGAGAGAGAAGGGAGAGATAGATGGAGTGAGAGAAGGGGGAGATGGATGGAGAGAGAAGGGGGAGATGTATGGAGAGAGAAGGGGGAGATGGATGGAGAGAGAAGGGGGAGATGGATGGAGAGAGAAGAGGAGATGGATGGAGAGAGAGAAGGGGAGATGGATGGAGAAAGAGAAGGGGGAGATGGATGGAGAGAGAGGAGGAGATGGATGGAGAGAGAAGGGGGAGATGGATGGAGAGAGAAGGGGGAGATGGATGGATAGAGAGAAGGGGGAGATGAATGGAGAGAGAAGGGGAGATGGATGGAGAGAGAGAAGAGGAGATGGATGGAGAGAGAAGGGGAGATGGATGGAGAGAGAAGGGGAGATGGATGGAGAGAGAGAATAGGAGATGGA